>LNAC01000162.1:2773760-3065577 GCA_002007465.1 Ailurus styani | reverse complement strand
TTTTTTTTTTTTTTTTTTTTTTTTTTTGCTACAGTGAGGTCAGTTCCACTAGTTGGCAAGAGATAAAGGATTTGAATATTTAGTAATTACGAGAATCCCCACAAGATCATTCTCCACTTACTCCACCTCTTTGTCTCAGGTTTTGTTTGTTGTTCTGTGCATCGTGTTTTTTCCAAAAGAGAATGTCAGAACAGGATTATTCCTCACTCTCTCTTATTCTCTTGACTGTGAGTCACAATATAACAGAACTAATAATCTATTATCTTTTTCTAACAATTAGAAAAATATCTCTGGTAAGCCTCCATCCATCTCTGCTCCCTCTCCCTCCTTCCTCAGCAAGGATATATTATAGCAATTGGAAAGAACAGTTTGTCTCCTTGAAAGCAGAGGACAAACAAGGATACTAGCTCCCATATTGCTATCTTTTTAGCTTACAACTGGATGAAATAAAGAAGATAAAAAGCAATATATGTGTGTGTTTATACCCTAATATGAAATAATGTTTTACCAAATGATAAAGTGGCTTTTTTCCTGAAAAGATCACTTTGTTTCCATACCTATTGTCTTATTTATTGGAAACAGAGGCACCGACTGATAAGGAACAGACTCAAAAGTGTGCATATGACAATGACAAAAGAGGGATTCAAACATGGACTTCCAGCTTGCTTGTCTCAACACTCAGCTGTTTTGTCTCCTAATAAATATTTCTTCACAATCCAGAAAAACAAGCAATGTCTTCAGTGAGCTAGTAATTTAAGAAGTTAATAAAGGTCTAAAGAGGCTAACTGCAGTAGTGGCACAGAATAGAATATCTAACTTAACCTTTTGTTAGCATATTTCCAAAGGCAGAGACATGCTTTATAAACGAGAACAACAGCGCATACAAAGGAATGACTTTAATTCATCTCGCTGCAGATGGAAATATAATCCTCCAGTATTTCCATATCTGTATTTTCTCTTTAGTTATAAACTCAGCTTTAAACTCTTATTACAGTGAAATATTAAAATATATTGAGAGTATATAGATGTATATATTTGACTATCAAATCTATGCACATGAAAATGACCGTAATTTGAGTAGTAAAATTAATGTAAATGATTTCTTCTGAGAAAAACATGAGGGTATATTTAGAGCTATTTAAGTTTAAATTTCAAGATTGGAAGCAAAGTTAGAGATCTAATATAAACATTTCATTTTACAGAAGAGAAAAATCAGGTCCAGAAAATTGCAGTGAATTACCGACCGTTGTATCATATCCATCCATCTATCCATCCATCCATCTGTGTCTGTCTATCTATATCTGTCGGTCATAGAAGTAATTTATAATAGAAATTAGTTAGGTAATGCATCAGTATTTTAAAGGCAAGGAGACCAGAACTTCTGAAAAGACCTGATAAATGGTGGTGTAAAAATTTACCATTCAATACTATTTTGGAGGGGATTTCTTCTGGGAAATGTTTTTCTTTGTAAGTAGATGGAAACACAAGACCCTTAATCTCACCTTTTCTGGCTAATCATGAGTACATATATGTGTTTGTGTCGATAGATAGATAGATAGATAGCATATATTAAAGTCTTGAAGGAAAAAGCATTCTAATTAAGTATTGAGGAGTAAATAGATGATTCCAGGTGGAATAATAAAGAGAAGAAATGTGAACATGAGGCACTGGTATGCACAAAGACACAAACATATAAAAACACTAGTTTTTTCAAGGTATTCAAAACAAAAGAGTATTGCTTGAAATGTCAGGTATAAGTAAGTGCTAATGAGATTGAAGTAGTTTAAAGACAGATAATAAAGGGTCTTTTGTAAGAAATGATGGATTTGAAATTTATAGCCCACAATGCCCTTATGTAGGGGAGTTAGATTAGGTCTTTCTTTTTTTTAGGATTTTATTTATTTATTTGTCAGAAAGAGAGAGAGAGAGCACAAGCAGGGGGAGCAGCAGGCAGAGAGAAAAGCACGCTCCCCACTGAGCAAGGAGCTCAATGCAGGGCTCCATCCCAGAACGCTCAGATCTTGACCTGAGCCGAAGGCAGCCACTTAACTGACTGAGCCACCCAGGCACCTCTAGGGTAGGTTTTTAACAAAGATTATTCTAGCAGCAGGGAGAGGAAAGACCAGAAAGGGGAAATATTGACAATAGGAAGTCCTAAAACGAGTTTGCTATAATGATTCAGAAAAGAAATGATGAAAATCTGAATGAAGGCAGTAGCGGCAGGGATAGAGAAGGTTAAATAGAAATGAGATATTTTAATGCTTGAACGTATAAGACAGTCTGCTGATGTTATGTCCTCTGTAACACCCATAGAAGCATCAAAGATGACACCATTGTGTCTAGATGGACATCTGAACACTCGTAACTGAGACAATAAATAGAGGAGAAACAGATTGGAGTGAATATGAAGATACTGAGTACTATACTTGATCTATTATGCTTTGATTGCCAGTGGTTTATTGAATTGGAGATGTCCACATAAGTGACTGGTTTGGGAGCTCAGGAGAGAGAACAAAGAGGAGATGAAGATCTGACAGTCAACAGCTGTGTTTTGGTAGAAGTAATCTTATGAAATTATCCCAGGGAGTGTATATAGACAAATATAAGTGGTCTGAGGATAAAATCTCAGAGAATACTAAAATGTGGTCATGAATTTTGAAAGTGGAGCCAATAAATTAAATAGAAATAGTATTTTCAGTTGAATAGGAAGTAAACGAGGCAAACCTGATGCTTAGAATTCATAGAAGGAGAGAATTTCAAAAGTTAGAGTGGTAAACGGTGACAATTGTGTTAACAAAAGTCAAATAGATTAATGATTGAATATACAGCATTAATTAGATTGGCAGTTGGGGGTCATCATAAATTTAGTAAAAGATTTTCCAGAATGGTAAGAAAGAAAAAAAAAAGAGATTGTGATGGATTAAAATATGTAAGAATATAAAATATGTGAACTAAAACTAGCCCTTTAGTAATAGTAGTCAAGATGTAAAAGTAAGAAACAGCAATTATATTTTCTTTTCATATACTTTAGGAATTATTATATGAATGAGGCAACAGATCAAGGAAAAAAGTAGTGATTGGGACACCTGGGTGGCTCAGTTGGTTAAGCAGCTGCCTTCAGCTCAGGTCATGATCCCAGGGTCCTGGGATCGAGTCCCACATCGGGCTCCTGCTTCTCCCTCTGCCTCTGCCTGCCACTCTGCCTGCTTGTGCTCTCTCTCTCTGACAAATAAATAAAGTCTTTAAAAAGAATTTTTAAAAAATGGAAAAAAGTAGTGATTAAGAGAATTATTTTTATATGCAAATTTGGATATTACAAATTAGAATTAACTGACAACATTGTTGGTGGGTTTGAAAACTGAATATTATGTCAAAAATAGAAGATAATATCAAAGTTATGGGGGAAAAAAGCCAAGTTCTCCTCAGGGAAAAGGTGATAATTATTGCTAATGGTCTGTAAATGAAGTGACATCTCTGTAGAAGTACTTAAAAGCAACCTTCTCAATCCAGTTATTTTTGCCTCATTCTGGGTATCCTTGAGGTCTATGTGTTTTTTGTGCATAGTGAGAAAAATAAGGATCTGGATTTATGAGATGGAGTGATTGGAGAGCTTTATTCCTGGATCAACATTGGCACAGGAGGGCAGGTCAGAAAGCAGTCCAAATTGCAAGGTAATGCTCATACTCGAGGTAGAATTCATTTTCTTTGCCATAGGAGTCTACTTAGCTTTCACAAAATTGGCAAGTTTCTAAAAATAAGATTTAAAAATATAGTTTATTCTTTCATAAACTAAGGGATAAGACCAAACCACAATAAGCCGTTTCCTTTTAGTGCATGACTACTTGCCATAGTGAAACATTGATGGTAAATGATTCCATATCCCTAACAATGCTGATTTGTTGGAGGACTGCATTGTGTCATTGCAATAAGACTAGGTAATGGTTGAAGAATCTGAATGTTAGTTTCATCTCTGCTAAAAACTCTGAATAGGGAGGTGATTTTAACACATTAAGGATTTAGTTGTCCTTCTTTATATAGTAAAAGTGTTGGGTGCAATAATATGCAATGATCCCTCTAACTGTAAAACTTTGTGGGTTAAGAAAGCTAGGCCAGAGATAATTTGTTCCAGAAGCAATAGTATTAGACTAGATTAGTTTTTTTGTTTTGTTTAATTGTTGTTTAACGAAATTTACTGGATTATAACATACATAAAATAGAATGTACACATTATAAATATATAGTTTGTCAATTCTGGCAAATGAATACACCCATGCAGCCAGCACCCAATCAATATTTAAAAACATTTCCATCATTCCAGAAAGCTTCTTTTTCCTTTTTACAGTCAAATATTTCTATCCATCTCCAGTCCTACCTCAGGCCATCACTTATCAGCTGTATCACTACTGATGAATTACGGCTATCCAGAACTTCATATAAATAGAAAAATATTCGTACTTTTCTGTTTCTGGCTTCTTTCACACAGTATACTATTTTTGAGATCCATTCATTTTTATTACTGCATTTATCAGTACTTTATTTATTCCTTATTGTTGAGTATTATACCATTGTGAGAATATACCACCGTTTGTTTTCCATTCTTCTTGTTGATAAAAATTTGGATTGGTTCTAGTTTAAGGTCTTCTTTTTCTGAAATTCTATTTTAATTATTCTTGTGTAAAATACCTAGGATTAACACTACTAAAATACTTCCCAGCATTGATGAGTCTTCCAGTTACACAACCTGCTTGCCAGAACTTAATTTTAAACTGTCATTAGATTATCAAATAGTTGCCATTTAAAAAAAATTAAGCATTCTAGTGAGTGTGAAAATATACATATATATATATATACACACATATATGTATACTTTAAGATTTTATTTATTTATTTGAGACAGAGAGAGAGAGAGCACAGAGGGAGAGGGAGAATCAGACTCCCTATGAGCAGGAAGCCCAAAGCAGGGCTCAAACATGATCTGAGCTGAAGATAGACCTCTAACTGACTGAGCCACCCAGGCACCCCTGAAAAAATATTCTTGGTATGAATTTAATTTACATTTCTTTGATGACTGAGGTTGAGCATTTTTGTACATGCTTAACGCTGTTAATGAAAAGTGTGCTCAAATATTTTGCCCATTGTTTTATTTCATATTTGTCTTTGTATTACTGAGTTTTTAAATGTTTCTATGAATTCTGGATACAATCCTTTGTGTGTGAGTTTGTTTGCTTATATGTATGTATACACGTATACAGTTGATCCTTGAACAACAGGGGTTTGAACTGTGCAGGTCAACTTATATACAGATTTTTTTTTATAAGTACAGTACAGTACTGCAAATGTATTTTCTCCTCCTTATGATTTTCTCAATAATGTTTTCTTTTCTCTAGCTTATTTTATTTAAGGATATGTAATACAGCATATAACACATAAAATATACAAAATAAGTGTTAATCAATTGTGTTATCAGTAAGGCTTCTGGTCAGCAGTAGGCTATTAGCAACTAAGTTTTGGGGGAGTCAGAAGTTATACTTGGACTTCTGACTGTGTGGGAAGTAGGGCTGTCAGTACCTATAACCCTTTGGAGTTCACGGTCAACTGTATTACATATACATATATTTATATATTTTATCTTCCATTCTTTGGCTTATATTTTAATTTTGTAATTGTATCTTTAAAAGAGCAATAGCTTTTAATTTGAATGAAATATATTTAACTCTCTTATGAATATTACTGTCTTAGTGGTATTTGTCTCTCGTTTATGCAGTGTTTGCCTACCCCAAGTTTTTGATGATTTTCTTCTTTCTTATTGATTCATTTCAAAATTTTGACAATGGTTGAGTTGGAGATTGAGGTTCTTCTTCTTTTTGTTTTTTTCCAACGTAGATATTCAGTTGATCTAGAGCCAGTTTATGAAAAAACTACTTTTCCACCTTGAGTTACTCTGTAGCCACTGTCAAAAATCATTTGGCCATATATCATTAATTGATAATATTTCTAAACTGTTTAATTGATGTGTAATTCTAATGGAACACAAAGTACAGTATCTTATTTTTTGTAACTTTATAATACTTCTGAAAATCAGGTAATGTAAATTCTTCAATTTTTGTCCTTTTCAAAGGACAAATTCAAAATTCTTCAAATATTGTCTTTTTTTTTCAAAATGCTTGCTATTCTATGTCCTTTGCATGTCCATATAAGTTTTAGAATCACTTTGTGAATTTCTATAATATCTACTGATATTATAGGATTGTTATTTTGTAGAACCCATAGAAAAATTTGGTCATAATGAACATAAAAATAATAAATCTTCAATCCATTAATAATGGATAGCTTTCAATTTGTTTAGATATTGTTTAATTTCCTTCAGCAGTGTTTAATAATTTTCAGTGAAAAAGTCTTCCATATAGTTAGCTAATTTTTCCCATAACAGTTTATATATTTGATGTTACTGACTTTTCAAAATTTTATTATCTAATTTCTTTTTGCTAGACTTCAGACATAAAACTGATTATTGTACTTGACCCTGAATCCTGTGGTCTTGCTAAATTCCAGAAATATTTTGGTATATTCCTTAAGATATCCTAGTAGATAAATATGCTGTCCATATGAATAGAGAGAATTTTCATTCATCCTTTCTAATTTTTAAAAATGTATATTTTTCTTGCTTTATCACTCTGGGTGATACTCCAGTTCAGTATGGAATAGAAGTGGTGAGAATGAACATTCTTATATGATCACACGATGTTTCTCTTTTATTCTGTTAAAATGGTGAATTGCAATGATTGTTTTTCAAATATGGGATCAGTATTTTAATTAAGGGAATATAATTACTTGTTCATGATGGATCATTCTTTTCATCTCTTTCTATATTTGATTTGTTAATATTTTTTTGAAGATTTATATGTCCATTCTAATAAGGGATATTGGTCAATCATTTATTTTCTTTTATTCTCTTTGTCAGGTGTTGCTATCAGGATTATGCTGGTCTCATAAAATAAGGTGGGAAGCAATCAATTCTCTTCTATTTTCTGGTAAAGTTTGTAAAAGCTTAGAATTAAGTCATTTAAGAATTCAACAATGTATTTTTATCTGACCTTGGAGTTTTATTTATGAATGACCTTTGTTTTGAATTAAATTTATTTAATAGTTTTATTAAGTTAACTTTCAAAATTTGTTATTTTTTCTATCAGATTTATTCACATAAAATTATTTTTATTCTTTTAATATGTGTAGGAGTTTTTGTGGTGTATCCTCTTGCATAGATAACTTATGTTTACTCTTTTTCTGGATTAGCATTGTCAGATGTTTATAAACTTTATTAATATTTTCAGTGATTGGAATTGTGTATGTTAATTTTCTCTATTTGCTGCCCGATTTCTATTTTGTTGGTTTTTATTTATAGAAACTTACATCATTTACTTTGGTTAATTTAGGCATTAAAATCTCTAAATTTGCCTCCAAGTACCACTTTCACTATTTCCCATATATTTTGATATATTTTGTTTACATTGTTATTCTTTTCTAAATATTTTCTAGTTTACCCTAGGATTTCTTCTTTGATTTATAGATTATTTGGAAATGTGTTATTTAACCTCCAAATATCTTTATTATTTTTGGCTAATATAATTTTATTGTGCTGAGACAGAATACTTAATAAGATTTAACTTTTGAAATATATTTAGACTAATTCATTGGCCTCATACAGTTTCTGGTGAATGTTTCATGTGTATTGAGATTGTGTGTGCATGTTTGTTTTCTGCTGGTGTAGTGTCCTGTAAATGTCAATTAATTCTGATTAATTATTAATGGGATTTGGGGCTGGGGTAGGGTGGGTATTGCCAAAAAGGTTTCCTGTCATTCAGCTATCCTTTTCCCTGTCCTTTGGCTAAGGAAAAGAGGCTTTTTTGTTTGTTCTATCAACAGTTCCAGGTTAGAGGCTTCCCCTTCCCTCAACCAGGATGTATGGTAGGCAACAAGGAAACAGAAAATGTCCCACCATGCTGCTCCTAAAATCTCAAATTCCTGGGAAGCCTATCTTTTTCTTTCACCTTTCAAATTATTCCCATGTTTATTTGGTCTGTTATGCCAGGGTCATTTAGTTGTCTGAAGGAGATCCTAGGAGAAATGAGATTATTTTATCTTGGTTAATCAGAAGTCCCATAATTCATAATCAGTAGTCCCATAATTCTTTCCCGTAATTCTATCACTTTAGACCTCCAGCTGCAACACCCAGAAGGCCAGAACTTCCCCCTCTGTAACCGAACTCATATGAGTTTGTTCCTTGCTAAGTTACAGATGGACATTACACCAGGTGGCCTGGTCATACAAAGGAAACTTTATTTGCAGTAAATAAGGAGATCACAGGAATAACTTCCAAGCAATGCCCCCAAGCAAGAGTGCGTGAGTTCTTTTTATTTAGAGTTTAGAATGAATATCCGGAAAAGAGAGCTTTGTCATAGTGTTAAAGACAGGCAAAGTTTGCATGAGTATACTTAGAAAGACATGCCTATATATGCATTCTATCTTACAGTAACCAAGCTTGTGCTCCTCCTAGGCTGGAGACTTTAACATTGTAATGAAGCAGAGGTAACTGTCAAAGAGAAGGGGCTTTGGCCATACTCTGAGAGTGGGTATAAAGAAAATGGCTATTGGGCTCCTTATCTCTGGTAAGGAATATAGGGCTTTGCTTACTTTTTCAATACCACTGGGAATTCTACCACTGATTTATTATCTCTGGTATGGTTAGGCTATTTCCTGGCCTGGTAGAGACTGTTGGTTTTTTCACCCCCTTTGTTCCTTTGAAATCCTTAACTTTTGCATTTCTTTGTAATTCTGACACCTCCTAGGAAGTTCTGCAAAAATTATGTTTACACAAGTAGAGGCATAGATCACAGAAAATAGCTGGAAGGCTAAAATGATTTCCCTTGTGTCATAAAAGCAATGTGTTGTCTTTCTTTTTCTGGAAACCCCTAATTCTTAGCTTATACCTCCATACCCCACATAGTTTTGGTGTGCAAGTGGGGAGCTTATTTTCCATCCTTAAACCAGAAGAAGTAGGCAGTGCTCCTATTTTTCTCCCCATGTAATGTTTGCAGAGCTGGGCCAGGAACTAATCTACCCTGCTCTCTGAGGAAGTAGGTAGTGTCCCAATTTACCCATCAAGATAATGGCAATGGGTTCCAACAGTGAACTGAGCTTCCACCCTCACCTAGCAGCAATAGGACTAAACACGGCAGCCAGAAGCAGGGCTAGTTGGCACTCTGAGCCCCTACCCCTAGTGTATGCATGCCCAGTAGTAACGGTTCTTTAGTAAGTGAATGGTTAAATATATTGGTACATGTGATAAAATTGCACAGAACTAAAATACAGACACATACACACATACACAGAATGCATACAAAGTAGTGAACTCTGAATAAGTTGTGTGGTTGTATCCATGTCAATTCCTTGCTTGTGATATTGTTACTATAGTTATAACAAAAACTATATTGTTACTATAGTTATAGTTATTGTTACTATAGTTATAAACTAGTGAAGAGTTTCCAGAGTCTCTTTATATTTATATATAACTGGAAATGAATCTATAATTATGTAAAGTAAAAAGATAACAAAAATAAATAAGCCTATGGCTATACCCAACAGCAGCAAAGTATCACTGAAGTCTCTTTACTCTTATGTGGGTCAGAATTCCAATATCTCCCAGCAAGGCTTGATCTTGGATATTGATGCAGGCAGGCTGGGTCCAGGGATCCAGGGGAGGGTCACACATGGCCAGCCAAGAGTGTCCTTGGCGTCATGCAGGATAGATGTCAAATGCAAGCCAGAAAAAGTAGAAATGGTTTACTGAATAGTGTAAGTGACAGAGAAGAACAGATGGAGTGTCTGGGAGACTCAGGAAGAAGAGGAGAGTGAATCTCGTTGTTGCTTGGGCTAGGAGTTTTATATTGGAAAAGGGTCTAGGGTACAGGTTTCTTCAGGAATCCACTGTAGGATCCTATCAGAGGTGAGTGTCAGGTGAATAATAAGAGTTATTCCATAAATTACTGAAGATAGGGATATTGATGCCAGCGTCAGCAAAGGTTTGAAGCTAATATCCTGGAACATGTTTGGGATCCAGCTCTTCTTAGGTGTTATCAGGTGTTTGGGGCCTAGGACAAAACTCAGAACTCAGAGAACCAGCTTTCTTGCTTCCCCCATGAAGTGGGAACATAGCTTCTTTGGCGTATTCAGAGGCAAACTATAGAACATGAGTAAATGGGGCCTAGCAGAGAATAGCAGATGTGGAACCTTTCGAAAATGGAACTTCAACTTCCCTACTTCAGTATCTCTGTTCTGTTCCCAACTCTGTAGCTTCTGCTTTCTGGTGACCTGTCTGTAGTCTCACCCTGTGTGTTCATAGCCCAGGATTCCCAGGAGACCTTCCCACATGGATTTCTGTGCTTCAGTACCATACCCTCCTCTTCCAGAAAGAAAGGCTGAGCTGTTGTAGGGTCCACCTCTGAGGACACAGTGCTCTGCTGCCTACAATCCAATGCCTAAAAAACAATTGGATAATAATGCCTCCCCCGACCCCTTATGGTTGTTTTTTTGTTAGAGAGTTAGTCCAGTGGTAGTTAACAATCATAGATGGGAGCAGAGAATTTCAGGTTAGTTCTTAACCCATTTCCTAGCACCAGTGAATGTTATGATTCGGGATACATGTCCTGAGTCTCTGTTTCCTCATTTATAAAATAATACAAAATTCCCTTTAAAAATTAACTTCTATGTGAGTTGCCTTTCCTACTAATCATCATCTAAATGAGTTGCCTTCCTACTAAATACTACCCTTCTAACTTTTGTCTGTGGGATCAGCATTATATAGAAGATGAATACACTATTTTTAGAATTTAATTGTGCAACTCTAAACCAGAGGTTAAGCTAGAGTATACATGAGTCATAACATCTATATTTTCAAAATGTGTCATGAACTTCCCTAATGCATGGATTTATTCTCTTAATGGCAATAATGTTTCACAAAGTTATATTGTCATTAAAATACTTAAAACATCACCACATATCATAATGTTATAATTTAAGAAGAAGAATGATGAAGTCCTCCATTATAATGACACATCTGACAGAATCTGCAGTTTGATATGAATCATCCCACCAAAACAAAAGTAGTTCTGTAAACAAAGATTACTCTCTTGTTCTTGTGTGAGAAGTTAATACAAATTTGAAGGAAAATTATTAGTTTGCTCTGACAGTCTAAATACATATTTCTGCAGGAAAAAAAACAGGGCTTAACCAATGCTTTTCTCAAATCAAATTTATTTCAAATACAATTATTCAACTAGAGTTATTTGGGATCATTAAATTCCTGCTTCAAAGTTAGAACATCAAAAAGGAGAAAAAAATCTCAGAGACAAACAAATCCTAAATTATATATTATCAGGTTAAGACCCGAATATATTGAATCTTCCTGCACTGAAAATGCTTCCTTCGTAATTGATTGATGTATATAGTTCACCCTGATATTCTAGGATCCAGTGGGTGTATTGGGCTAAGCACCACACTAGATACAAGAGGTATAATAATTAGAACCTGCCCTTAGGTAGTTACAATTTTATTACTGATAACAATAAAAAAAAAGACTAGCTTACTTAAAAGTTTACATATTAAAGAGCAGGTGGCTTAAGAGTACAGCATGTTAATGTCAAGTATGTTGTAGAGGCAACAAGTGCTGTATCTTCAACATTTACACCTATAGCTATTACCTTGACCTTATATTTTCACAAAGTATTTAACCCTATAACCTTCATTCCTCTTCAATTTAGTTTTTTTTAGAAGCAGATTCAGAGTGGCAGCATATCAACATTTGGAACTGTTGAACCACAAAAAATTGAATTTGCAATGTCTTTATTCTGCTTTTGTCCTTATCTAAACTTTAGTCTCTCCTAACTTGTTGGCCTTTTCCTGACTACATGTATTTGTCTATTGTACTTGGATCTCATGGTCAGTAAATAGGTCTAATCAAACGTAAATTTTCTAGTTACTGATGAGGCTCAAGAAATAGATCCCTTTCACTCTATATGACTTGGTTATTATACCAACAAAAAGCCAAAACAAGAAAGAAAGAGAAGGAAGGAAGGAAGGAAGGAAGGAAGGAAGAAAGAAAGAGAAGAAAGAAAGAAAGAAAGAAAGAAAGAAAGAAAGAAAGAAAGAAAGAAAGAAAGAAAGAAAGAAAGAAAGAAAATCACAAACTGTGGTTTAGCCACCGAGGCTCTTAGAACCTGGGCTGCCCAGACAAGAGTCACTCAACACATTAAACAACATATTAAAAGCCAACGACCTATAGCATTGAGACTAAATGCAAATGCTTCATCATAGGCATCCAACTTCTTTGACTTTCTTTTGGATATCGATCACTATGTTAATCACACAGATTACAAAAGCTATCGTCAAAACCTGAAAATAAATTGCTGCTATTTGTTGAATAGTTGAACAATCACAGATTTAGAAGGGACTATATGCTTTGGAATCAGAATAGCAGAATTCAAGCCTCAACGCTAGGTTAGGCAAATTAATAAATCTGTCAGTATCTCTGCTTCTTCATCTCTATATATTGATAATTATCTTATCTACCTCATAATATTGCACAAATAACATACATACTAAGTCATTAAGATAGTGCTGTTCTTTATAAAGTGCTTAATGTATTTTGGCTATAATTGTCATTTTTTAATAAAATACTGCATTAATAATAATTTACTAGACACAGGGAGAAATAGATACAGTTCCTTCTAAGTCTGATAAGCTTCTCAAAGAACATAGCACTAGAACTGAGACCTGAAAGATGTATAGGAAGTTTTTAGATGGATGAATACAGAAGAGCAGTTAGGAGCTTACAACATTTGTAGGGGAAAGGGAATGTGGGCCTAAAATAAAGAGAAGAGGAGATGAATTAAAGAGATTTATGATGTATATTGACATGTTGTAGGGTCAATAAGATGTTAGAATAAGTAAATTGGAGCAAAATCAAAGGTCCCTGTTTTCTGGCTTAAGTAACATGAACAATATTTTTCTTCGATAAAATTTGGTATTTAATTAGGGAGGAAAGTGATGAGAAAATTGGAGGAAAAATAACTAATGTAGTCTGGATCATATAGGATTTATGTATCTACAAGGTGGTTTTTGGCTTTTTTTTTAAAGCTATTTAATAGAACACTTACTGCGACCAGGCAGGTAATCTAAATGAGGGAGATGGACTTGGCCTGAGTGTGATAAATTGGACAACACATACAGGGCACAGGTATGACTCAGCTGCAACTGACTGTTGCCATGCTAGAATGTAGATTGATGTTGCCAGATCTCCCTTTTCTTTTTTCCAAGAGAATTTAAAATCTAGGTTTAAAAAATTCTAAATACTGGTATGCAGTATATTCTTAATTACATCATCCCCCAAAATACATGTGGTTCACATTTATCCCAAAGATTTCTAGATTGTGACTTCTCATATAGGTCCATTCATACATCCATCTATTTTTTTAAAGTATATTAATTAAATGCCTCCTTAGTGTCAAGAACTATTGTAGGTGCTAGATATACATGAGTGAGTCTCGGAGGATATGTCATAGTTAACACTGTGTAATTTTAAAATATTGTCCAAAAAAATTACATAATGACAAGAAATAGATGGTTTGATTAGGTGCCTACAGAAATACCAATAGAAATGTGATCTAAGGGCGCCTGGGTGGCTCAGTGGGTTAAGCCACTGCCTTCGGCTCAGGTCATGATCCGAGGGTCCTGGAATCAAGGCCCACATCGGGCTCTCTGCTCAGCGGGGAGCCTGCTTCCTCCTCTCTCCTCTCTCTCTGCCTGCCTCTCTGCCTACTTGTAATCTTTCTCTCTGTGTCAAATGAATAAATAAAATCTTTAAAAAAAAAAAAAAAAGAAATGTGATCTAAGAAATACCTCAGAGAAAGAATAGGAAGAGAATCAGGAGGAATTTGCATGACAGAAAATAATAAACTAATTTTAAGAAAGATGCTGTAGTTAACAGAGGCAAAAGCTACACAAAGACAAGTATATTGGGATAAAAATGTGTAGTTGGTTTAGTAATAAGTGTGTCAATGGAACCCTTAAGAAAACATTTCAGAAAAAAAAGCAGAATCCATATTTTATTCATTGGAGAATAAATGGAAAGTGGAGAAGTGAGTGTGATGAGTATCATTTATTATTTCTAGAGGCTTGATTAGGAAAGAAAGCACAAAAATAGTGCAGGAGGTAGTTGGAAATGCAGGGTTAAAGGAAGAACACATTTTTAAGATGTGAAAAAACTTGAGCATGTATTTTTTTAAAGATTTTTATTTATTTATTTGACAGAGAGAGATTACAAGTAGGCAGAGAGAGAGGAGGAAGCAGGCTCCCTGCTGAGCAGAGAGCCCGATGCGGGCCTCGATCCCAGGACCCTGAGATCATGACCTGAGCCAAAGGCAGAGGCTTTAAACCACTGAGCCACCCAGGTTCCCAAACCTGAGCATGTATTATATAAAGTAAACAAAAAGAACAGGATTACAATACAATAAACTAAGTAAGTGTGTGTGCGTGCGTGTGTGTGTGTGAATGAGAGGTGTGGGCATGAATCAGAATTCAGAAGAGATGACTGGTTTCTAGCAACTGAGAAATTCCTTTCACCTAATTTTTTCTGTGACCACCAAATTTCAACTTCCTGGGTGCCTTATACCACTCCTACTCTTGATTATTGCTGCTGAGACTATTGAAAACAGTATATATATATGTATATATATATATATATATATATATACACACATATATATACATACACACACACACACATACTGTTATATATGAAATCATATATGAAATATATACGAGAACGTATATAAAATATGTTATATACTGAAAACAGTATATATATATAATTTATAAAATTTTATGAACTTCTAGGTCAATTTGAGAATCTGTATATGGTGACAGTACTAAGAAATGATCACTTCTGAATTGTTGTTTCAGCAGCCAGCTGGACTTTCTCAGGATGTCATCTGTCCAACTAGTCATCCATCTGGCCATCCATCCATCTATCCATCCGTCCATTCACCCATCCAAAAAAAAAAAACTACATTAAAAAAAAAAGATTTTTCATTTATTTATTTGAGAGACAGAGAACACAGAGGGAGAGGGAAAAACAGACTCCCTGCTGAGCAGAGAGCCAGAAGCAGGACTCAATCCCAGGACTCTGAGATCATGACCAGGATCCTGAGATCATGACCTGAGCCGAAGGCAGATGCTTAACTGACTGAGCCACCCAGACGATCCCCCCAAAACACATTTTTTTAAACATATATTTTTAAGGACCTTCTCTGCCTGCCTCCAAGCTGGAAAAATGACTGAATAGAGACAAGATCAGGATCCACCTACAATAAGCTGCTTTGACTGCAAATCCAAAAAACCTCATTTCACCACTGGACTGGGAGATCCCTTAGGGCAAGAACCATACCTTACTTACATTTCTGTATGCAATTCTTGGCATAAAGTAGGCCTTAGGTACATTTCTTTTTGTTGTATGAACTGGCTTCTGTCTTCTCCAACTTCATTTCTCACCACTCTGCCTCTTAATCACCAGTTGTCAGCACCATGGGTCTCTACCCTGCTTCTGGATCATGCCAAGACTTGCCTTAGTCTACCACAGCAATTATTCTTCCTCTTGACTCTAATATTCTTCCTCAGAAATATTAGTTGGCTAATTCATATCCACTACTTCTTAGCTTCAGTATGAATCCTCAGAATAGCTTTTCCTGACCACATTACCTAAAAGGAGACATTAACTCCCTAGGAAATTGCCTTGTTTATCCCTTTGTAAATTTTTGTAGAAATTGCAAATTCGTTCTGTGGAGATCCCTTCTTCCAAGTATCAACTTATCTCCAGAATCTGCCAACCATTGTTTATTCTCTAGAGCCTTAGAGTAGATTTTTTTTTGTTTTATTTTGTTTAATTTTGTCTAAGTTTACAATCATTATCTGCAGGAAGTTTAATGAACATGTTTTGATTTCTAAAAAAATCTGAAAAGACTGTATTACTAGAAAAGTACATGTTTCTTTAAGCATTTTCTTAAGAAGAAGACAGTAAAAGTATACATCCTAATAATAATAGTTTTCAAAATAAAAAATAAAATATATTGAGATCTATTTCCTGCTACTTTCTTTGTAACACCTCGCCTTTTGACTGTTCTTTTATTTTTTATAATTTTCTATTTCTTGCTCAACTCAATTAGTAAGCTCTTAAAGAAGGCTTAAGCACGAGAAGTATTTGACTCATTGACTAAAACACTGCAAAGATTCTGCAAGAGCAATACAGGTGTCATATTTTCAGAAAAGATTTGAGTTAAAAATTCACAATTTTCTCAATCAAGAAAATGATCCTGTCTATAACCCATTTTTCTTTTTCTTAATTACATTTTTATATTCCAAACTTACAAAAATGATTAGTGTACATTATGAGCTAATTACTTTCCAACTTCATTTTAATTAACGATGCTATTTTTAGAGATACCAGATCAGTGACACACATAACTCACCTAGCTTTGATGTTTTTATTTTTGTTACTCTCTTTCTAACTCAAATGACTATTTTTCCCCTTCAAATTTATAAAAATCAGGGCTCCCATGGGCTCCAACTTAGTATGCTAAGCTTTATTTTAGAGCAAATTTTGTAGTGGAGAACATTAGGGTTTATAATGGCTAAGTCAGCAGACCTTTAACTATAGTTATAATAAAGGGCATCTCAGGCGGAGAGATCATGCTCTCACAACCTCCACAGTAATATCTCCAAGCTAAAGAGGAACAAGAGCCCCTGATTGGCACTTTGTTACTTGAATGGTCCCCCACTGATGAGGCAGAAAGGACATTAAGGATGATTTTAGCACAATCTAAAATCTCACTGATGCCAAACTTAAAGCGGTGAAAGCCATAATGCCGTTTCTAAAATATGCTCCGGAATCAGGAAAGATTTGCTTTCCAAGATACCCAGGCCTTATTCTTCTTCCTACTTATTACTTGTAAAAGGCCCTCTTCATCATTCTGTCTCCTGTCTTCCTCTGCTCAAGACAAACTAGGGAATAATCTTCATTTATATGCAGCACAATCTTTCTGCTGCTGGTGCCACAATATAAACGTGTTTTATTAAAAATTAAAAATATTGGTTCTACTTTCCATCAGGATGAAAAGTGAAGTCTCATTCGCACTTTCAGTTCTGTTTTCTCACGGTCATCCTTCTTGCATGGTACCTCAGGACACTGCTATTCACAGATAGGCCACATTCCCAGAGACCTTAAATGAGGGCAGCCTTTCCCGAACTCTCAGTCATGAGACAATAACAGAAGGCAGAGGACTTTTCAAAGGATAGGTAAGGAGATGCCATGCTCCACTGGGATCATACCTCTTTCTTGATTTTGTGTCAGAATGATGCTGAGAAAAATATATGTGGTGTCTTATTGTCTTACAGCACATGGCTCTTAAACGTCGAAAGGGCTATTATACACTGAAGGAAGTTAAAGGCCCAGAGAATTACTCTACAGTAGTCAATTCTCCTTAAAAAATAAAAATAACAAGGCACATGCTGGATGATTTTCCCATGGACGTTTGTCTGCTACATCGCATGCTTGTTTTCCTTTTGTAATGTTAACTTCCAGGCTCCTGTTGGTATTTTTGGAAAGAAGAGAAGCATGTATTTTGTTAGTTGCCAAAATTGGCTCCACAGAGCAGCACGCTTTGCAATTTGAAGGTTAAATTCCTTTCAAAGAGACTTGTTGGAACTGCTCTTCTCACTCCTATTAACTAGTGGAACTGTCTGACCTTTATAAGTGCAAGTCAATATTCATACTGTCAGAGGAGTATCAGTGGGAGTAATCTTTTCAGTCCCAGAGAGAAACAGTTTGCCACAGGCAGATCAAGACTAGAGACGGGGAGTTGGTGAGCAGTGACATAAAACACTTTTAAGTGAATTCAAACAATGTCTTTGACACAGCTTGGAATTTTATTCAATTTTAGTTGTAACAGTGCCTACTGGTCCCTCTAAACTGCAAAGGTGTCATTTTGAAATAATAAAGACATAGAATGTGAAATGAAGCCTGTTAAATGGGCTCATCCCTTTTTATCCATACCTTTGAGAACACAGGTGGCTTTTGTCCCCAAAAATATACATTTCTGAAAACCATTCAGAAAAGAACATTATTATTTTTAATGAGCACCAGTAATTCTTTTCTCTCTCCAAGCAAGACTTAATACTGGGGTGATGTTTTAATAAACTTGGAAAGAGAATTATGTATATATTTTTGTCTTTTGTACCTCAAATTGCCATCAGAGTTTAACTCCAAAGCAATTTTTTGCAAGTAGGACATTTTCCAACATGACATTCACAAAATAAAAATAAGGGAGGTAGCACTATAATATTGGCTTACATTTTGGTTGGCTTTCTCTTCATTAACGTATCATTATAATTACATTTGTGATCAGTTACACTATTACAGGGCTTATTTTAATGAAAATATAACAACATGGGTTTATTTTTAAAGACTGAGTGAATTATTTAGTTACTATTCCTACCAACAGAGAGAATACATTCTTAGGAATGAAAAGAAATCTTGAGTGTGTTGTTGTTAGTGGCATCAGTGCAGTAAGTCTGAAACTATTTCGTTTATATAATAGAATTGGGCAAATGATTTTAAATATCAATATTGTTGGGAATTAAATTCTTCACTGTGAAAAAAGGGAGACAGGATAGGAAATGGAAGAAGGAGAAAGAAAACCATTTTCTAGTTATTTTTATTTGAATTAGAGACAAAATAAACTCATAATTATATGCATGCATAATATATATGTGCACATACATATATAATTCTAAAAATACAGGAATGTAATTTTATAATTATATAATAAAGTACTCAACTACTGGGAATGAACTAACAGAGGAAGGATGTTAAAAAGGACTCTCATTGGCCAAATTTAGAAGATATTAAGCATCAAAATAAACAATAATGAAAAAATTATAATACTGAATTAAAAACCAACCCATGTTTTATACTGACAGTTATTTAAAAAATAAAATTAGGGGGGATATAGAGATAAGTATCTCATTTGCAAAAAAAATAAAGCCAACTACACTATTAAATATAGAAGAATTTATAGAGGTAACACATTTCCATTTCACAGCCACCATAGAAATTAATAGACTCAGGAAAAAGTCATCAATAGATGGTAAAAACTCTGGGTAAGACATCTTTGAAAAATAGGTTACTCATGTAGGGTCAGTGCATCATTTCAAAAAGTACTTATTAGTCACAAAAGGAAAAGTACCTTTTCAATGGGTAAATCTGGTGAAGACCATTTTAATCAAGTGACTAAACTTAATATCACTTATCACACGAATTGTTATTAGGTACTAAGCAATATGAGGAATTAATCCCTCAGGTAGTACTCTCACCTAAATTTCTTAACCTAATCATAATCATGAAAAACGAAATGAAGAAACAATTAGAAAACCCAAATTAAGAGACATGCTCTAAAACAATCTAGAATAGACTACCTAAAAATATTAATATTCTGTTTTTTTAAAAAAGAAAAATCTATAAGAAGTCTATAGCTTAAAAGAAGCTGAAGAATATATGACGACTACATAAAATGTGCAATCCTTATTTGCATTCTGGATCTTAAAAGTCTATAGAACACATTATTGGGATAATTGATAGTGGGCAGAATTTAATATAGACTATATTAGATAATAGTATTGTATCAACATTGAACGTCCTTTCTATGACAATTTTATTATGGTTATGTGAGAGAATGTCCCTGTTCTAAGATGATTAATGTTTCATGCTGAATTAATTAGAGATGAAGTGTCACAATATTTGCAACTAATCCTAAAATGGTTTATTACAGAATATGAGAAAAGAGAGAGACTGAGAGAGATTGAGAGAAAGCCAGAGGACAGGTGGGAGTAAGAGAGAAAAAGGGAGAAAATGAGTAAAATACTAACAATTGACACACATAGGGTGAAGGCATATGTTCTTCAAACATCTAAAAGTTCCTGCAACTTTTTGACAAATGTAAAGTCTTTTAATATAAAATTTGTGAAAGAATTAAAAAGTCCAGTGATTTTTATTCTCTGTTATATATCTCCCATAAAAGAATAAAAAAGACTTTATTAATTTTGGCATATCTTACAATGTATTTTGTATTACTTAGAATAAAATGTCTAATAATTCCCTGATAAAATATAGTTATTTATGTAGACAGTTCAAATACTTATAGAAATTTAGAGTTGTAAGGATTTTGAGAGTCAGAGGCAATTATATATATTTTAGAATTATAAATTCTCACATATGTTAGCTTTTTGATATCTTTTCGCTTTCCTGTGTCTTAAATCTCTCTCCATTTGTTCTTCTTTTTCCAGTCAGCATTTAACATGCTCTACTTGACAAGACAAAATAAACCCCTTTTCTCAACCCAAAGCCTGCCTCTGATACACTTATCTTGCTCTCTTGCTTCACATCTAAACCTATTCACTCTTTTCACCTGAGATCTCTTCCACACACAGCACTTAACACTACTGAAATAGCTTTTGTCAAGGACACCAATGACTTGAATGTTGCTTGATCCAATGGGTACTTCATAGCTCTTTTCTTGCTTACCCTCTAGAGATCGTTTGACAAGGCTAACTTCCTCATTCAGGGGGGTGGGGGAATCAAAGAAAAAACTTTCCTGTAGCTGCTACATTTCCTCATTATTTTAGGTCTATTATTGTCAGTCTGCTTTGCAAATTCTCTAGCTGCCCTGGTTCCTTAAATGTTTGTGATTGACAGATGTCTGTCCTAATGGTGTTTGATAGTTGGATATTTCATCTGATCATGTTTTCAATAACCGTCTATATGCTGTGTGGCTACAAAATCTAAGTAGTGTAAATGTCTGTCCTAATTTGAAACTTTTTTTTCTTTTTTTTTTTTTTTAAGTAGGCTCCACTCCCAGCATGGAGACTAATGCAGGGCTTGAACTCATGACTGTGAGATAGAGACCTGAGTTGAGATCAACAATCAGAGGTTTAACCAAATGACTCTCCCCCTAATTCAAAACTTTTATATACAGTTTACTATAAATTATCTTCTTTTGAGTACCTTATAATTATCTGAATTTGAACATGTCCACATTTTATAATTACATTAATCTACTCCAAGCTAGTGGAAATTTTTTTTATTCAAAAATATTTATAAAGTGCCTGCCACATACCAGCTTGGAATACATCAGGCAACAAAAGAGATAGATTCTTGACCAGGTAGAGCTTACATTTGATTGTCCAGGCCAGAAATCTGAATGGCATCTTTAATGTATTCCTGTTCTTCACTGCCCCATCAAATCAGATGTGGCTTGGATTCACGTTCAGTGTGTTAATTTCTCTCTGAGAATAACATATTCCTATTCCTTTTTGTCTATTATATTAGGTAATCGCTAGAATCAGTTTTAAACTCATGCCAATAAGTTTAAACCTATGCTAATTGATCAATTACAACTTCATATCAGTAACCATGCTTCTGAAAATCAGCCAATTAGTAGCAGCCAATTACCAATGCCACAGTCCACACACCCACCTCCTCAAAGTCTGCCAAGTCCTGAATATTTTATTTCATTTTGCTTCTCAAAGCCTTTATAAGATCAGCAATTTGTTTTGTTCAGAGGTACTGTGTCTTACATGTGCTGCTCTCCCTTGATTATCAAGAAAAAATACAGCTTCTTTCCCCTGATATCGAATGTTTACATCTTTTCTCATTCCATTGTCATTATCATTACTCTAAACCATATATTAACCATATCCACCTGGGTTACTGAAACAGCTCTTTCACTGGTCCACCTAGCACTATCTTTTTCTCTTGAATCCATCCTTCAAACCTCAAATATTCACTCTGTGAAGCCTGTATTATCTTGATGCCAAAACCAGGAAGACATAACGCAAGAAAATAAAATTACATGTTAATATCCCTTATGAACATAGATGAGGAAATCCTCAACTAAATACTAGTACACTTAATCTAAAAATCTGATAGAAAAATTATTAAACATCATGACCAAGTGGTATATATATTCCCTGGAATGATGGGCTGGTTTAGCATATGGAATACCAATGTAATCCATATTAATGGAATAAAGGACAAAACAACATAGTCATCTCAATTGATGCAGAAAAAGCATTTGACAAAATCCAATACCCTTTCATGATAAAAACACTTGACACACTAGAAATAGGAGGGAATTTCCTCAATTTTATTAGGGCATCTATGGATAACCTACAGGCAACATTAGGCTTAACGTCAAAGAGCAAATACTTTTCTTCTAAGATCAGGAATAAGAAAAGGATGTCCACTATGGCTACTTCTTCTATTTAGTATTGTTTTAGATTCCCTAAGCAGAGGAATTAGCCAAGAAGAAACAAAAAGCGTAGATTAGAAAGGAGAAGTAAAACTATCCCTCTTTTTACTTCATAAATGATTTATATATGTAAAATCCAGGGTAATCCACAAAAACTAAACAAACTTTTAGAACTAATAAATGAGTTTGGCAGAGTTCTAGGATATAAGATCAATACAGAAGAATCAATTGTATTTCTTTATGTTAACAATGAACAATTTTAAAATGATATTAATAAAATAATTCCATTAGCAATAGTATCCAAAAGAATTTTAAAAAAACTTAAGGATATAGTTAACAAAGGAGTACAAGTCTTATACACCCAAAACTCACTGAAAGAAAAGAAATCTGACCTTAATAAATGGAAAAAAATTTCATATCCATAGATTAGAAGATTTAATGTTGTTTATGCTCCAGACTACAGATTTATCACAATCCTTATAAAAATCCCAGGTTTTTTTTTATTTTTCTTCTTCAGAATTGACATGTTGATCCTAATAGCCAGAGCCATCGTGATAAAGAAGGACAAAGTTGAAGAACGTACACTTCCTGATTTCAAAACTTATTAAAAGTTACATTAATCAAAACACATTGTGGAACTAGCATAAGCATAGGCATATAAAGCAATGGAATATAATTGAGATTCCAGAAATAAATCCATACAATATGCCAAATAATTTTCAACAAGTGTTCAAAGCCTTTTAATGGGGAAAAATGGTCTTTTCAATAAATGGTGCTGGAACAAATGAATATCAACATGCCAAAGAATGATGTTAGGTCCTTACCTTACTCCCTATACAAAAGTAAATTCAGAATGGATAAACAGCCTACATGAAAGAGGTAAAATTTTTAAATTCTTAGGATAAAACGTAGGAAAATATCTTTGTGACCTTGGCTGGTGCAATAATTTCTTATATATGACAAAAGAATAAGTGACAAAAGAAAATATAAATTGGACTTTATCAAAATTAAAAAGTTTTTTTTTTAAAGATTTTATTTATTTATTTCACAGAGGGAGAGAGATCACAAGGAGGCAGGCAGAGAGAGAGAGGGGGAAGCAGGCTCCCCACTGAGCAGGGAGCCCGATGCAGGCCTCGATCCCAGGACCCTGAGATCATGACCTGAGCCGAAAGCAGAGGCTTTAACCCACTGAGCCACCCAGGCGCCCCCAAATTAAAAAGTTTTATTCTTCAAAGGACACCATCAGGAATGTAAAAACACAGAAGACTTGTATCCAGAATATATGTATACCTATTATCTCAACAATAAAAAGACAAATAATCCAATTTAAAAATGGGCAGAAAATGGCTTGAAATTTCTTAAAGAAAATATAGAAATGATCAAGCACATGAAAGATGCTCAATATCATTTGTCATCAGAGAAATGCACAAAACCCACAGTGAAATACCACTTCATACCCTAAGATGGTTTTAAAAGTTTTTTAAAGACATACAATAACAGTCCTGGCAAGGCTGTGGAGAAAAATATAGGCCACATAGATTGTTGGTGGGAATGTAAAAATGGTGCAGCCACTTTGAAACAGTTTATTTCTCAAATTGTTAAATCTAGAGGTTGCATATACCCCGGGTATACACTCCTAGGTTTATATACTCCTAGGTATATACTGAAGAGAAATGGAAACATGTCTATATGAATGTTCAAAACAGCATTGTTAGAATATCCAAGAAGTAAAAACAACTCAAATGTTCATCAATGGATGAACAGATGAACAAATTTGATGTATTTCTATCCATACCAAGAAGTGAAGTTCTGATACATGTTACAACAGAGATGGTCCTTGAAAACATGATGCTAAATGAAATAATCCAGTCATAGCAAACCACATATTTTGTGATTCAGTGTATATGAAATGGCTAGTGGTTGCTGGGGCTGAATAGAAGGGGGAAAGCAGAATGGAATGAATGCTAATGACCATGAGGTTTCTTTTTTAGAATGATGAAAATATTCTGGAATTAGAGAGTGATGATGGTTGAACAACTCTGTGAATTTCTTAAAAAATGATGAGTTGTACATTTTAAAGAGTGAATTTTATGGTGTATAATGCACTTCTCAATAACACTATCATAAAAATAAAACCAACACAAAGCAATTTGAGATGAGAATCTAACCTTATAAAATCTAATTTTTCTTTTAATACTTTCCAGTGGCTTCCTCTTGTCTTTAGGATAAACTTCAAAGGCCTTGGCATGAGTTTCTTACATTCTTTCATGGTGATCTCTATGTAACTCTAGTTGCATTTCTTGGCATTTCCCACCCCAACTATAGATAAACCAAACTCGGTGCTTCTGTCATATTAAACCTCCTTCCAGTCTATAGCTCTCGAATTTTGAGTTCTCTACACTCAGTTCTTCAAGCAGTCTGTTCATCTTTCACTTTCCTATGAAACCGTCCTTTGCCCACCATCCATTACTAATAGGATGCTTGCTCAATTATTCCACAAGACACTAATAAGTACTACACTTGAGCATAATTGCTTGTTTACTTTTTTGCCTCTCCTACTAGACTGGAAATCTACAAGGGTAGAGATTGTCTCTTTTATTCTTCTTTTCATTCCCAGTGTTATAAGTAACAAAACACTTATTTTTTGGATGAATGTATCAATGAATGAATGAACTCTAGTGTTATTTTCTGAACACATTTTGTATACCGGTTTTAGTAACAATTCTAATTAATAAATCTGGACATTTTTTGTATAAAATAGAAAATTTTTCTTACAAATTTCTTTTTGCATTTGTTTACCCTATTTATGATGTTGCTAAACCAATGCCTTGATGGAACACATCATAGTAGGACCATCCCTATGGCTAGATTTCTAACCAACCTGATCATCATCATCTGTGTCTTCACAGGCATCATTATCCTGCATTAAATGAAATACTTAAGCATCTGAATAATTAGTTTCTGCTTAATAAAATCAATAATAATAATATAAATAAATTTGTATAGCATCGTATTGCTTGGAGGATGAACAAGAATTTGAATTTTCTTTTAAAAATGACTATATTCTTCCCTTTGAACATCTAAAACTTATTTTGGTCAGACAAGTCAGATTCCATTAGCCTGAGCCTAGCTATGCAGAGAACAAGATTCCATAGGCCTCTTGAAGGTTTTCCAAGTCAGCTCTGCCCAGCGTTGTTATAATAAAAGCATTTGTGTTGATTTATATTTTCAGATGATTATGTAATTAAAACAGACAGCCACATTTAAAACATTTAAAAACAACACATTTTCCATCTATATAATGAAGTTTATTTAATAATGCTTGATTAGTAATTAGTGATTTGTTAGACAATGCTTAGTTGGTGATTAGTTAATATAACACATTCAGTTTAACTAGTGTATTAGACAAGGTTCTCCAGAGAAACAGCACCAGTAGGATGTAGAACTGAAGAAAGAGAGAGTTTTGATTTATTATAAGTAATTGGCTTACGCAATTGTGGAGTATAAATGCTCAGATCTACAGTTGGTAACCTGGAGAATCAGGAGAGCTAATGGCGTAGTTCCAGTCTAATGGCCAGCTGACTTGAGACTCAGAAGAGCTAAGGTTTCAGTTTGAGTCCAAAGACAGGAAAATAACCAATGGCCCAGCTAGAAAGTTGTCAGGCAGGAAGAATTCCCCCTTATTTGGGAGAGGGCCAGACTTTTGTTTTATTCAGGCCTTCAGTTAGAGTCGGATGAAGCCCACTCACATTAGGAAAGGCAATCTGCTTTACTCAGGGCATTGATTTAAATGTTAAATTCATCCAGAAACAATCATGCAAACACCTGTAGTAATGATTGACCAAATACCTGGGGAACCTATGGCCCAGTCAAGCCAACTTATCAAATTAACCATCACAACAGGCATTTACTACATGTATCTATTAGGTATTTTCATTTTTGTCTGTTATTTTTTTTTTATTTCTATTTTCCCAGGAGAGCTCTTGGTATAGGTGGAATTCCTTGTGCTCCAGGTTTTCAGATTGATATCTGTGGTAGGCAGAATTCTAAGATGAGCCCAAATGAGTCATGCCTTCATAAAATCACCTCCCCTTGAGGGTGAATTGAGCTTGTGACTCTCTTCTAGCCAGTAGAATATGGCAAAGATAACTGGAAAGTCATTCCCTTGATAATGTTATGTATATAATATCCTGTCTTGGCAGATCAGAGTACAAGCTTCTCCTGCTGGCTTTAAGGAAGTAAGCTGTGTCGTTATGATAGAGCTAAGTGGCAAGGGACTGCAAGGGCCACTAGCTGCTAAGAGTGGCACCTAGCTGACAGCCAACAAGAAACCAGCAACCTCAATCCTGCAACCACAAGATTTTAAAATCTTCCGACAGCCATGTGAGCAACCTGGCAAACAACTAGATTGCAACCTGTGAGATGCTGAGCAGAGGACCCAGTTCAATCATGCCTGAACTCCTGCCCCACAACAGCTGTGAGATAAGTGTATGTAGTTTTAAGTCTCTATGTTTGTAATGATTTGCTAAGCAGCAATAGGTAATTAATGCTGTGTCCCTGCCACCAAACTTTTCTCTAACCTCAACATGAAAAACTGTTCTGGTTGTCATGATTTGAAAAGTGGACAGGCAGTCTTCTTTTAATTACAAGTTAATGGGACAAACATAGAATGTCCAGAAATTGGAATGAGAGTTGAAACCTGTGCAGGAGCAGGGATAAAATAAATTCCCAACTGATAAACAGTAAAGATTTGACTCAGATATTTAACATGAGCAAAAGCATGTTGGCAAGAAGTGCACAATGTATTCAAGTACAGTATAGGGGATAAGGAAGTAGGCAAATTTTGATATCTAAGTAGACTATTTAGGTTGCCAGGTTTGTAAACTCATAGCTGGAGATTGGCTTCCAGGCATAATATTTAAATATCTAAGAAGTGATACTGTACAAAGTCAGGGCTCTATTCTAATGAATGACAACAGCCTTAGCAAGCAGGGACAGGATTTGGGTCCATTAATAAGACGGTTTCTTACTTAGGAGAACTGGGTTAGAATATAAAGAAGTCTAAGGCTCCAGGGTGTATGCTGTGTTTACTTTTAGCTCCGTTTGAGTCAGAGTGCTCTAGATTTCTTCCTAATCTGTTACTAATAACTATCATTGACGTCAAAACAACTAAGCCAAGGATCTTTGCATTTAAGTGCAGCGTAGAGGACATACATAAATAAAATGACCCTTTCGTTCCTTAGAGCAACTCCTAGGTCTTACAGAATGAGGATTTTCCTGAGATGCTCTAGCTTCCTGATTATCACTGAGTATACCCATAACTGTGTGTAAGAGTGGGGAAAAGAGGGGTGCCTGGGTGGCTCAGTAGGTTAAGCCTCTGCCTTCGGCTCAGGTCATGATCTCAGGGTCCTGGGATCAAGCCCCGCATTGGGCTCTCTGCTCAGGAGGAAGCCTGCTTCCTCCTCTCCCTCTGCCTGCCTCTCTGCCTACTTATGATCTCTCTCTCTATTTCTCTCTCTTTCTCTGTCAAATAAATAAAATTTAAAAAAAAAAAAGAGTGGGGAGAAGAAGGCTGTGGCAAAAGACAGATTTGGGCCCAAGCCCATGTCTTTGATAATGTTCAGCAGACATCCATAGCAACAATCCAAACTACTCTTACAAGATGACTTAATGAAAAATATCAGCTGCTGGTTATTTCTCACCCCCTTCTAAACTGAATCAGTCCACACAATGTTTGGCTCTCTATCTTTTTAACTAATTTTTCCTCTCATTTTTCTAACAAATCCATTTATCTCTCTTTACCTTTATTCAATGAGTAACCCTGGAGTTTCTTTGATACTTTTAGATGTACATTCATGTGATTCAAGGCATTGTAAGAAATAGTTATGTAAGTTACTAAGTATTTGCTGGGGAATCCTTAATATAAACTCATTTTCAAATCATCTCTTAATATCAAAAGTCTACATGAACAATACAAGCATGCAGACACATCTGGATGGAAAACAAAACAAAACAAAACAAAACCCTAAGCTTATTTTATCACATTAGAACTCCCTTTCTCAGAACAGTCTGGTCCTGCAGCAAGCACTGAACATTTCAAATGTCCACAGCTTAGAATAAAAAGTGTATAGAGTGTAGGTAATAATAAGACACCAAACAAGATTACTAAAGCCCAATTCTCTGTAATGTCAGCATTAACTAAAATTATTATTTAGATTGAGATCAAATGCTAAAAACTTCAGCATCATATTCCAAACTCCTCATGATCCAGACCAGCTATATTTTTTTAATCTTGATTATGACTTTCTCATTTTACTCAAGCATACTCTATCCCTTTGGTACATTTATATGTGTTCTTTCTGTTCTTTTTGTCCAGAATGCCCTTTAACTGATGTTACTTCCTGGAATACTTCAGGTTTTTTTTAAGTTTTACATCTTACATTCTGCCTAAAAACATGGTCAAAATGTTTTTATTCTAAAATAAATGCAGCCTTAATACTGTTCTTGCTTTAAACTATTTCACTCTCTTTCTTTATAACAAAAATCATCTTAGAGCATCATGCCAGCAAGACAGTTGACTCAATATCCTAGAAAAAAAAATCCCCCTCTCACTGTAGACATCCTAAAAATGCTAAGTAAAATCTAGCCACAAACTTTGTGCTCTTAAGAAAGCAAGTAAAGGCTACAGGTGGTAAGAGTGATGAAGTAGAAAACATTTGTTATGAGGATGCTGAAACCACAGGTGCCTTGAGGCTGTTTGCAGATTTTATTAACTTAGAATCTAGGGGAAATAACATCTTTCCTGAGATTTCACATATGCAGGTCTTTATTCTTTCACTGGGGATTGAAATTTGTTATTTATATTACCTATATGGGCCAAGAAATCCTAAGTTGAAACGTTAATTTAAAAGTTGTTATTGCCTAGTGGTGCCTAGCAGAAAAGAATGTAAATATTCTCAGAAGGGATTCAGCCTCAATTCAGGACACATAGATTCCCACACGTAAAACCCTGCCAAAGCTGAGCTCACAATACAAAATTTCCAATAGTAGAAATAAACAAGCCACCAGAATTAAGAATTAATAGAAATAACAAGCGGCAAAATGAAAAGATCCAAAAACGCCACATACTGAAAATTTGGGAGCAGAATAGAAGCTAAGTGTGCTTAAAAGATCTAACTAAATAAAATAGTTGAGGAAATAAAAAAAAAACACTTTGAAAATATACCTACAGTTATTCAAAGAGAAAAAAAATGTTACATCCATACTTCATTTTTAACAGAAAAACATTCCAGTTGGAACAAAGATTTCAATGTAAAATAAGACATGATCAAAATACTAGGAGAAATCATAGAAGAGTATTTTTACAAGGAAAAAAGACTGAAATATTCCTCTCTAGAAAAGTAGAAAATTTCTACGTGGTAACATACAACAACAACAAAGTGAGAAGAAAAATAACAAAATGGGGGGAAAAATAAAACTCATATCACAAAAAAAAAAAGGATGAAACTGCTTCTCCCATTAAATAATTAATGCCTACAAGTTGAAAAGAAAAAAGACTAAAATTCAGTATAATGTGGGTGTAGGAAATGAACATGTAGGTCTCAGGAATGAAAATACAAATTCCTTTTAAATATGAAAAGGCATTCTACCGAATCAATACAAGGGTAATGCAAATTAAAACTAAGACATACCGTATCTTATATCAAAATAATAAAATTGCAAACATCTAGATGATACACCATACTATTTAGACTGTAGAATGATAGACCCTATCACACATTGCAAATGGTACTGCAGACGGCTGCTGTCCTTAAAGAATGCAATTTGACAAAATTATTTAAACAACAGATTTATCTAACTTTGACCCAGCAATTCTGCGTGGGCACTGATTTATACATTAAATTATTTTTGGAAAGATTGCATGATGTAGATAATCTAAATGTCCATTTTTAGAGGGCTGAATAAATTAAGGTATATCCATAAAATATACAATACCAAAGTGGACAATACTGACTTGGCCAAACTTGAAACTTCTCTCCCTGCCCACACCCCTGAACTTTGACCCACCTTTGCCCCAAACAGCACACAGCCCCTCCTGAAGAGCCCTCCTGAGAGTAAACTGAGCTCAGGGCCTGCATGCTTTGATCTACTGTCCTGTCCACCTCCCACACGTAGGGAATATCTTCATTCCTAGTAAAGGAAAGCCTTTCTTTGCCTTATCTTTGCCCACTCACAGATCTCCCAATCAGAGGGGTTGCTGGATTGCCATAGTCCCTCCCCCTTCTTACAAGAATCCTTTCCAATAAAGCCTCGCCTTACCTAAAAATAAATAAATAGTCATGCATCTATTAAAAATCATAGTTAGGAACCTCCCTGTGTTCTCCCTATATATGTAGGACTAGCTCTTAGTACATTACTACCTAAAACATACACACACACAAAGTTAAGGAACAGTGACTATGTATGCTACCATTTGTGATTAAAAAAAGAATGAGAACACATATTTTAATTGCTTCAATAGGTATAAAAAATCTCTGGCAAATAGCATTAGCAAAAAGATAGTATTAATAGCAGACAATAGGAATTGGGTGGATAGAGTTCTGGAGAGAGAATTTTCATAATCTATTTTTGTATCATTCAAGGTTATGTCAGGAAAGCAAATTCAAACAGATGTTTAAACTGAAGATGTTTTTAACTAAGAGGTTTTACCTAAATATTAGGCAAGGCTAAAGAAATTAACAGGATAGGCTGAGGCACATAGAGATTAGCAGCAGTGAGAAACCAATATCATCTGGTATTCATGGAAAGCAGGAGCGGATAGGCGAGGCGAGGCGAGGCTAGACTAGGGGCTCTCTCACAGTACCATCTGATCAGATCTGTAATGGTAGTGGGACACAGCAACTGACAGAATCCCTGTGTGGAAGCAAAGGAAAGGGGGAAGAAATACTCATCTTTTTCTTCCCTTTAGTCTCTGATATTCTCCTATGCCTTTTATTGGACAAACTCAACCAGAAGCCAGATAACAAGAAATCCCATAAGGGGGAGACTCTTGAAGCACAGAGCAAGAGAAGGAAGAGGAATTGTGTATTCTTATTACATGCAAATTGAGATCAGAATTAGATACCATGTGGCTCACAGAATGAAAAAAAATAATAAAAGCTTGACAAAAGTCTTGTTAGCAAGACTTAGCTCAAAAGCAATTCTTACACATAACCACTGGATATGTAAATTGATAGAACCTTTGGAAAGCAATTCAGCAATATCTAGTTAAAGTTGGAGATGTGCATTCGTACAAACCAGTAATTCCACCCCGAAATAAATTAACCCAGGGAAAGTCACTCATTTGCACTTAGAAACATGCATAAGAATATTCACTACAGTTTTTCCTATAATAGTGTAAATAATGGCATATCACTTGAATATTCATTAAGAAGAGAGTGGAAATTTGTGCCTTATTCATATAACAAAAGGGTGGACTGCAGTGAAAATGAATGAACTAGAGCTACTTCTATCAAACACAAATATCATGCAAAAAAAGATAAATTGCTGCTGCTTTTATTTATATAAAATTTAGTAGCATGCAAATTATACTATATATTGTTTAAAGATAATAAGGATAATACCATATTCAGGATGGAGGTTAACTCTGAGGCATGACAGAGGGGTATGCAAAAGATTTGACTGTTTGAAAAATGTCTCTTTTTTCTTAAACTATGAAATGGATATGCTGGTGTTCACTATATTTGGATAAGTTCTTAGGTATATCTCAAATATAATAAAATTTAAGAATATGCTAAACAGGATTAAAATAAAACATATATATATGTATATAAAATGAAAGGATACATGAGTTATATACTGAATTATATCCCCCCCCAAATTCATATATTGAAGCCCTAATGTTCAATATGACTGTTCTTTGAAGTAGGGGGAGTATTAATGAAGCTCTCATTAATAAATGAGAACTTAAGAGCAGGGCTCTAATCCAGGAAGATTAGGATCCTTATAAGAACATTAAGAGGGGTGCCTGGGTGGCTCAGTTGTTTAGCACCTGCCTTCAGCTCAGGTCATGATCCCACGGTCCTGGGATCAAGCCCCGCATCAGGCTTTCTGCTCCACAGGAAGTCTGCTTCTTGTCTCCCACTCCCCCTGCTTGTGTTCCCTCTCTGTCAAATAAATAAATAAAATCTCTAAAAAAAAAAAAACTAAACTAAAGAACAGAAAGAGATACCAGCAGTGAGACAGCATGCAGAAAAGGCCATGTGAGGACACAGTTGCCATCTGAAACCCTTGGAGAGAAACATCAGGAGAAACCAAACCTGCCAACATTTTGATCTTGGATTTCCAGCCTGCAGAATCATGACTTTAAAAAAAAAATTCTGTTATTTTAGCTACCCAGTCTGTGGTATTTTGTTATAGAAGCCCTAGCAAACTAATGCAAATGTGGTTTATTTCTTGGTACCCACAGTCATTACCTCTGAAATTCTGGTATTTCTCTGCTTTTTCATTGAATTTCCTTTCATCATGATCATTGGTGTAACTCCCTAATCATACTGAGACCTGCATCGGGCTCCCTGCTGAGCAAGGAGCCAGCTTCTCCTTCTCCCTCTGCCTGCTACTCCCCCTGCTTGTGCTCTCTGTTAAATAAGTAAATTAACTCTTTTAAAAAATAAATAAATAAATTTATTTTTATATGTCAGTGTATCCCTGAAGAAATTACTATTTCCCCCCCTTTTTTTTTACATTGTTGCTTTTTAATTTTTTGGTCTTCATCTTGTTGTTTTTAGTTTTAATGGTTCTCCCCTAAAATCTATATAATATGTCCTTTCCCTCCACATTTGTTCCCTGTCTTAAGATAACTTCTCCCAAGTCTATGTCTTGTTTCTCTTATTTTTCTCATTTTCCTCCATGGAATTCCACACAAATAATTCCCTAAACCATATCTGAGAGCCCTTTCTCTTACTTCCCAAGGTCAGAAACTGATTTCAGTTGCCTACTACGAGCTGGTCATTTAATGATGCTCTAACATATATTGTCCCCTAATATGTACATTTATTCCATGAATAACGTGATATTAGTCACTGCTGTTAGAGTAGCAATGCCTGACACAACATGAACAATGCAGATATTTTTTTTAAAGAAGAGAAAACTAATCTCAACTAATAATGAGAAGACAAACACAGAGAGGATCTTAGAGCGAACCACACATGGAAACGTGTTTAGACCGTTATCTTTCTGAATGTACACTTTTCCTGTTGATTCTCAATCCCTGTTTATAATTTCAAGCTCCATATTCCATTAACACCTCTAAAAACATATTTCTGAAACTGATTTCATCATTGTATCCTCATAGATGTTTTTCCATTTTCTTTACCACCTCACGTATTTCCACTGCCATCTTCTGAGTCACTCACGTATGAGAAGTTTGTATTGCTTCTAATTCTCTTTTCTCTTTCTTGCTGTCTACATGCAATAAGATACTAACATCAGCCTCTTATATTCTTTTCCATTTTCTTCTTCCTTTGGTATTATTTCTTGAAAGGCTATTGAAATTATATTTTAACTGGATCTTTTCTTTTCAGTCCCCCTCCTCTAGTAGCTAAATTAGTGGAGTAATCTTTGTACAGTCTTACCAAGGCCCTGATATAAAATTTCTCTTTCAGATCTAATACATTTCCAGTGCCCCAGGCAAAATTTATTTTTAAAGCCCTACCACAGTTTGGGGTTTGGTTTTTTTTTTTGAGTTTTTATTCCAGTAGTTAACATAGAGGGTTATATTAGTTTCAGGTATAGAATATAGTGATTCAGCAGATGGTGTTGGGAAAACCGGACAAACTTCCACAGTTTCTTGACTCATCAGTCCATTACGATCCTACACATTCACTTTCATGCCAGTTCCTGCTTTGTTTCCCTATGACTTTTCCATTTATGAGTGCCATTTATGTCCTGGCTAAAAAAATGTCCTTGATTTATGATTTATTAATAAAACATAGCTTAATTTCTGTCTTCAGGTCCTATGTATGAACATATTTTTGGCTTATTCCCAACCATGTATGTGTAGCATCTCTTCAGTCATTGAGGGATTCTTCCAACTTATTTATCCACTTGACTCTTTGAGAGAGACTAAAAAGTTGATTTTGGATTTCATTACATGTGGCTGGTAATACTAGGTACTTCACAAAACAGATATAATAAACTTTTAATATTTCCTCCCACCTTTCCCTCTTATGTACAAAGTTTCCTAACTTTTTATAACATGCACATGCATATAATTATTTGTGTTTATGTGAACTAATATCATAAATGAAGGTAGATGATGCAGAGATAACGAGCTGAGGGCTCCTGATGATTCAGGCAAACCAGATGCACGTTTGAGCACAGAGTAGTTCATTCAAGACGTGCATATCAATTTCATAGCTCACCAATTAGGAAGATTCTCTTTATATAATATTTGATTATTGAGTACTACAGATAATAATTTAAGAAAGAAGCTACAGAATGTTTATATTTTGACATTTTAAATATGTGACACCTGTGCCAGAATTATCACTGTTTACCAACATTAGTTTGTCCTCAGCTCTTGAATACAGGAATGATGCCACTGTCTACTCACTCAGTTCATTGTCATGGGGATTATTCCCATATACCATTTTGCCTTCATTTTAAGATGCCACTGATTATGACACTCCATCTCTTTAATGATAGCATGTTGATGAAACATAAAGAAACACTGTATTAAGTGCTTTTATTGATTGTCTGATACTTCTCAGTATCAGAAATGTTTACATGAGTATGTCTATTTTATAATCAAAGAAATACAGTGTTTATCCATTAATCTAAAGGAGAATGTATCATGCACTTCGTTGTTTGTAGGTGACTTCTTCTGATGGGCAGAAAATTTTACTTCTCTTCTTAGATGACAAACATGAAGGAGTGATAACCATGTCTATTTAACTATCTGTGTATTGGCCTTTGGAGCATTTTATGTGATTCATACATTCTCCTTGGAGTTATGTGAAAACTAAAGCAGGTCTTCAAGTGGCTGTTAAGAGCCATGCATGAACTACCTGAAGATTCCTTCCCAATCATACATGTGATTGTATCTCCTTCATGTTTGTGATTTCCATTTGAAGAATGGTAGGTGTGTGTGTATGTGCGTGTGCCAGCAGTAGTGCTCTAGTCGTGAAAGAGAGGTTCATTATCTGTACATTATCTGTGCATTATCATCTATAGTTTCAACATTCTCAAGACTATAAGTGGCAAAAGACTGATTTTTAAGTTTCCCCCTTCCCCAAGGGCTTGCTAGGGTTGCATCACTGAGAATTCCAGATGGAGAACTACTTTCTGGCTCATAACATGGAAGCCCGCCAAAGAGGGAGAGGCTGTAGTTTAAATTAATCTTCAACTGGGGGTGGGGAAGACTTCGGCAGTCCCCTGGGGGATTTGGAAAGCATATTTACACCTCCTGCTTTGCCAACAGTGAGAGCAAAACAAATCATTGTTCGTACAGATAGCATGATGGAGGCATATTTAACTGAGGGGAAGTCAAAAACAACAATTGTTCAGATTGCCTCAGAACAAGGCATTTCAAGAAGGTATTCCATTTTTTTTCCTGTCCCTTAAATTTTTCAAAGATAACAGAGTATTCTCCATCTTTTTCTTTGCCTCTTCCTCATCCCAGCCTAAGTGATATACTGAGCTCAGAAAGAGGTCTTTCCTAATACCTTTTCCTTATTCTTTCCAAATGAGTTAAAATCTAGAATCTGTAATTCCACAGCAAATATGTCACTGACATATTGTAATGTCAAAAGGGTGAACACTTGATGCTGGCTTCAGTAATGAGTCTGGCTCTTAACCCAAAGTTAACAAAGGCAGTACTGAGTTCATGAAGACGTTATTGAGAAGAGTCATAATTGCCCATCCCTCTTCACTGTCCTTGTTTTGTTCATTCAGTTCTTGGTGTGGGAGGGTAAAGAATGTGTTGAGATTTGGGGAAAATGTTTCATGAATATTATCTGTTTTTCCCTATTTGTATCAATTTAACTGTATATATTTAACTCTTATTGCAAATTTGCCAACCTGGGCTCTGAGTTCATCAGAAAGCCAATACACATGAAAGTTTTGTGAATTCCAACAGTCCTGTAAGACACCTGTGAGATTGCTACACTTGTGAACACATTACACCAATTATGTGAAGTGAAAACCTATATATTCCAAATATGCAAAGTCTTCTTTTCTTTAAATTATATGATAAAACTATGCCAATATATGTTTCTGATAAACCATTTAGTCTTCAAAATGGAAGAGCCATTAGTGACCTCAAGATAAGGAACTTGCTTCTCTTAAATTGCCTGAGGTTAAGAGCAGATCAATATGGTTCAGTTTTCTGGACTTCTGTTCAAGTGCTTTGCCTGTGTTAGCTTTGACTTGGAACACATTTAATGTTTCCCAGGTGTCCCAATTATAATTTATCAGTTTTGAAAAACATGCATCCCCATGTACTAAAAGCTTAATAAATATGCTCAAAGTACACCAGTAACCAGAATCAATTCTGGAAGATAGCAAATTAACAAACAGTTCAAAATTGGACTTTGGGAAATTCTGTAGTGCAATTGGTGATAGTCAACTCATTAACTGACAGAGAAGAGGCTACCACATGCTGTTAAGAAAAAAAAAATAATCACTGTCTCGTGCAAACATGCATTCACACCAAACATTTAGAAATATCCATTTGCTTAGAATCACAGACATTGTATAGCATGCCCTCCTGCTCTTGTGTGCAATGCAGGCTGTGTGATAACTCTCTGTAACACAGTTCCTATTAAAGGGTATCCTGATGTTCATTTAATCTTTAGGCTCACAAAATTGTTGTAGTCCACAAAAAATAACTCAAATTACAGGAAATGCCCAACATTTGATTAGATAATCAGACATCTCCAATAGTGCTAATTATTTATCCATAAAGAAAAAAACATTAAATGGTACAGAAAAGTATTTATTAAAAATGAATTACCCTGAGCCTTAAATCACTCATTTCCAGCCATTATTGAAAAAGTGAAATCTTTTTGGAATTATATTTGTTGTTTAGAGTATCACTAGGATTATATTTAAGTTAGAAGAGTAATCCATTTCCAATAGCCCTAAAAAGGTTAAAAATACAATTTCAAAAACCTATTTTACCACCTGATACTAGGTTCATTGGAGAAAGTAAAGGATCCGCTAGCCATTCAGACAACAACTGAGTGTTGAACACACTCAGAATTTCATGTGGTATGGGGTAGGCTTGATACAAATGTTTAAGAAAATATACTTAACTTTAAGGTGTAACAGAAAAAAAAAGGAATCATTATTCACAGAGCCAAATTAATATTGAAATTACAGGTAAAGAAAGACACACCACACACACATACACAGGGTAGGGAATGTGGAGAGAGCTATTATGTTATAGGCATATCAAATAGAATTCAAGAAAAGGAAGTGTTATTGAATCTCTCAAGGACCAAATCCAGGGAGTGCTGAAAAGATATAAGGAATTAGGGCTTCCCACTTCTCTTTCTCTGGAGTCACAGAATCTCCTGTGATAGGTTACTCTGTCGGTCTTTGGCATTATTTTTTCTCTTTTTCTCTTCAACTCATTTAAGACTCAAATTTAGTTTGTAATATATATATACCTTCATATCCAATAATAATAGCTAATTGACAGAATCTCTTTGTGTCTCAATTCCAAACTCCTAAGACAATTTGATCAACTTGCTTTGGTTCTGGTGATTACCCTTGATTAGACTTGGAAACTTTCTTCTCCCCCTAGGAAAATTTATCTATGAAACTGGCTCATGGGACGCCTGGGTGGCTCAGTGGGTTAAAGCCTCTGCTTTCGGCTCAGGTCATGATCTCAGCGTCCTGGGATCGAGGCCCACATCGGGCTCTCTGCTCAGCAGGGAGCCTGCTTCCTCCTCTCCCTGTCTCTCNGAGGCCCGCATCGGGCTCTCTGCTCAGCAGGGAGCCTGCTTCCTCCTCTCCCTGTCTCTCTGCCTGCCTCTCTGCCTACTTGTAATCTCTCTCTGTGTGTCAAATAAATAAATAAAATCTTTAAAAAAAAAAAAGAAAGAAAGAAACTGGCTCATGGACAGGTAAGAACTCCCTTAGACAACATTGGCATATCTAACATATTATGATATATTCCCATTCAAGTATTACTTGAGCACCCCCATGGGAAAAACCCTATGTTAATTTGACAACAAGCAGAGATTAACATTACGTAGTTCTTGTATCTAAGGAGCTCTAACTGGAGTGGAGGAAACCTAAGAAAACAAATCACCAATTTCAAGGGATATATACAATACCAATGGCTCTGATATAGTAGATATATCCACTTTGGTCTTTTCTTGTTAACTCCTCCCAACAGGGTAAGGAGTCTACAGGGCCCAGATGTCATAGAGCTCTCTCTGTATATCCTGGCAGAGAATTAGCCTTCCAGATGGTAGAGGAATCTGTGAGAGCTTCATCTACATGATTGTTTTCTTTTTTCTTTTTTCTTTTTTTTTAAGATTNTAGAGGAATCTGTGAGAGCTTCATCTACATGATTGTTTTCTTTTTTCTTTTTTCTTTTTTTTAAGATTTTTTACTTATTTATTTGACAGAGAGAGAGAGAGAGAGAGAGAGAGATCACAAGTAGGCAGAGAGACAGGCAGAGAGAGAGGAAGAAGCAGGCTCCTCGCCGAGCAGGGAGCCCGATGCGGGGCTCGATCCCAGGACCCTGAGATCATGACCTGAGCCGGAGGCAGAGGCTTTAACCCACTGAGCCAGCCAGGCGCCCTACATGATTGTTTTCTAGAAGATTATCCTACACTGTGCATTCTTCCTCTCCCTAAACGGTAGGTGAAAGGGTATGTGACTCAACTTTGGAGGAAATATCTGCATTAGCCCCCTGGGAGGGAAGGGGACAGGATAGAGATAGGGTAGAAAGCTAAAGGACATGGAGTTTGAGCAGGACACCTCCCTTTGTACTGTTGTCCTGGATAACAAATGTTTGGAGTAAGTCTGAAAACTTGCTAAGGGACTATCATATAGATATTTTCTGGGTGTTATGGTAGTATAGAAGAGAGTCACTATAGTAAAAGCTGACGAAGATATATTTGGAAAGAAAGATGACATTATATCTGAATTGTAAAAGACTATTAATAGTTATGTGAGCAAAGTGATGAAGTTCTTAGATAGGAGGTACAGCATGTGAAAAGGCAGTCAAATCCATATTTATCTGTGTGGTATGATATTCATAAGGACCTGTGGAAGGACTTTATGCATGACACAGCATTGGGTACATATTAGTGGATGCTAAGGATTTTCACCTTCTTTGGTATCAGCAAGTGACCTAAAATATTCCCCTTACTTCCCATCTGTGGCCTCACAAGTTTTCTAATACTCCTCAGTTGATTTCCTATGAGTTAAAAATACTCAATGATTCATTGAGGCTGATTATTTCATTTAACATAAGTGTAAATATAAGAGTATACCTCCAAGGAGTGAGTAGTCTGCATATTCTCCATTCACTAAAATAGTTTCAACTAATGAAGATTTAAATATATATTAGGGGTGTATAGTTGAAGGTGGTGGATTGGTCACACACATTATCTTCTGTTCCCCACTAAAATGCCAAGGAAGTTACAACAAAGGAATATATATATAAAAAAAAGACTTAAGCTAAAAATGACAAAGATGATAGAATATAATAATGCAATGTTAGGAAAAGTGGAAACTGGATATATACATGATGTGATGGTTAATTTTATGCATCACCTTGACCGAGTCATGGGATGCCCAGATATCTGTTCAATCATTATTTTGAGTGTGTCTGTGAAGGTTTGTCTAGAATAAATTAGCATTTGAATTGGTGAACTGAGTAAAGCAGACTATCTTCCACTGTGGGTAAGCATCATCCAATGTGTTGAGGACCTGAACAAAAAGGCGAAGGAAAGAATTCCCTCAGTCTGTCTGATTGCTGGAGCCGGAACACTGGTCTTCTGCTTTGGGGCTAGGACTTAGACCATCTGCACTCCTAGTTCTCAGGCTTTGACTTCAGACTAGAACTACACCACTGGCTTTCCTGGATTTCCAGCTTACAGATGGCAGATCATGGGACTCTTTGGCCTCTGTAATTGTATGAGCCAATTCCTCATAATCAATCAGTCTCTCTCTTTTTCTCTCTTGTTCTGTTTCTCAGGAGACCTCTGACTAATGAACATTAAAAAGGCCTTTAGAAACCTAAGAAAGACAATTTCTACCTAGCAACAAGCAGAGATGATTAAAAAAATCTGTTATACTGTGGAGCACTGAGAAGGGACATCAAGTGCCTTTTGAAGTGGGGGAAAATGTGAAATTCAATAAAAAAGATTGTTGAAAGTTTAATATTTATACCTGGACCTTCTTTGTTGTGAGGCAGTACTCAGTTGTCAGTAGCATTACATATTCATGAATTGTGCATAGGGAACATTGATGTAACCTAGATGACCATCACAATATAGGTATATTGGGAGAGTAAGGGTTTAGTAAATGTGTGTGAGTGGGGGGGAGGGGTGGTGACAAAGAGGTGGGGGCGTACAAAGGACATCTAGATCTTCATCTTCCATGGAGTGAAGTCAACAGAGAATGCCTAGAAATCAACAATTTAAATATGGTAATAAAATAATTTATTTAAATATATAGAGATATATATCAAAGGAATAAATTGCAAGATATGAAAGAGGTTGCCTCTGGGGATTGGTAAATTGAGGTGGGGATTAAAATACTGCTAATTTTTGCCATAAGTCCTTTAGTATTATTTGAGCCTTTAGAAGAGTACATGAAAATACTAGTTAGAAATACAAGCTAAATCAAAAGAAATAGTTCCAAAAATTTGACATTCTCCCAGAAGAGTACTTGAAGTACTGATATTCTATATTGCATTTTAATTGTAGACTTGTATCCTTAATAATCAACTGAAGTAAATGTACAGTTTTGCCCATATTTGAATCTTCCTGGTTTCTCCACCTATAAAATAAATATAATTGTATGCAGTCTTATATTCTTTTCATGAATGTTGTGAGAATACTTGACATACCACACGATATCTATTTAGATCAACTGTAAGTAATTTAAATTTTATATATCATTCGATCAAAGTTGGTGAGGAGAACTAAGTGAGACCCTTGGAAGTTAATGACTTGCCTGAGGAATTTCTATTGGCAAATAATCATAATGATAGGAAAGTCTTTTAGTACTGTCATATGCTTAACAGAGGCATCCAATTATATGTTTTTTTAATTCTCTTATTCACACCAAATAAAAATATGGGCTTAAATTTTAATTCAGACTGCTTTCATGGAAAGTTGAAGCTGTATCTCTGTAGAAATATCTTGGAATATTTCATAAACATATCATACTGCATGATAGTTCCATTAATCTAATTTGAAAGTGTCAGCATGAAAAATCTTTGATTCATAGAGTATTTTAAAAATATATCTCTGATGTTTTGTTTTGTTTTGTTTTGACATGTCATTTTATATTGTTCTGTCAGCACTTAGTCTAGATGACTGTAGTCAGCAGAGCCAACTAGCCAAAGATCATCCTTGATCTTCTTACATACATGCTACGGAACATTTTCTTTATCATCAGCTCCAGAAAGTGCTATTTATCAAGGCCCCTCAGGCAAAACCTCCCTAGGGTAGAGTGAGGCCCAGAGTCGACATTAAGAGTACAGGGGAAATGTAGTTGAAATGAATGCTAAGGAGAGATTCAAGGGAATAAATAAAATCACAAAATGGCTTATGTATAAAAATAGGGAACATAAGGGCGCCTGGGTGGCTCAGTGGGTTAAAGCCTCTGCTTTCGGCTCAGGTCATGATCTCAGGGTCCTGGGATCGAGGCCCACGTCGGGCTCCCTGCTCAGCGGGGAGCCTGCTTCCCCCCCTTCTCTCTCTGCCTGCCCCCTTGTGATCTCTCTCCCTCTGTGAAATAAATAAATAAAATCTTTAAAAAAAAAAAAAAAATAGGGAACATAAGGGATCCAAGGCGTCCTTTGTGTACCTTGGGTCTTTCTATTTTTTCACTCATTGCAGAGGGAAATTCTAGTATCTCTAAGCCTTTTACTCTTTCTTCTATGTATCAGTTATTGGCAAGAATGGTTAACTCAACCACACAATTTCTTCTTGGCCAAGTGTTAAGTTACTTTAAATCTTCAGTATCTTTATCAGATGATTCAATTAAGATTTTTTTCAGAAATGTTAAGTAAACAGCACTTATAAGAAATAAAGATTAGCTTAGATCAAAGTCCCCTTTCTGCAAAGGATCAGACAGTAAATATTTTCAGCTTTGCAGATCATACAATCTTTGACAACTACTCCACTCCTCCACAAAGCATGAAACTAGCCAGAATTTATACACAAATGAATGGGCATGGCTATGTTCCAATAAACCTTTATCTACAAAACAGGAAGCAGATAGAATTTGGCTCATGAGCTATCAAAGGCCAATCCCCTGGATTAGGTGCTATTATAGCCAAGAAATCAAGGGTAACTAAATCTTGCCATAAATTTTATATCCACTACTCAAGAAGTCCCCTAGAAGAATATACACAGTTGTAGTAGCATATGGGGAATCAAATAACCCATCAGTATTTGATTATTAGGGGTGTAGAAGTTGGGCAACATCCAATGCAAAGCCATGGATCTGATCTGTCTGATTGAAGCACATGAATAAGCCTATAGACCCAAATAAGAGTTTCTTTTCTGTCTACACTGAAAGAAAATCTGAATCTTTGGATATTATCAATTTCCTCCATGTCACATGCCACGGGAAATAGAAACAGTGACAATCATGCAGAGAGAAAGAATGTTGGCAGGGCTCCTGAAGACAGGTAGGCACCCAATGAGCTACCATACTGAATGGAATGGGAATGGGCGTAATGAAGCTGCTCCAACTACAGAATTGGCCACAGTGTAGTTTACTGAGACAGCTAGATGCCCAGAGGAAGTATAAAAGAGATCATCCATAATTAGTATGATTTGTTTTTGAGACAACAGTGAACATAATTAACAGTGAATGTACAATAATAGACCATTTTTGCTGATCACTCAGATTATTAGTTCTCTTTCCCTCTAGTGGGAGCCAAGAAGTAAAATAAAGAGAACTGAAACTCCTGAGAGAGAGAAAATGAATGAAGTAAAAAAAAGCAATATTTCAAAGCAGTTCCTAATCATTGATAGTGGTAGTGTCTCAATAAATGTTACTTTCACTTCCCCCTGAGATCTAGCCTTGGCCTTTATTCAAATTAGTTGCATATATGATGAATTTATAAACATTCTTAGGCCCTCTTTTTGTTATCAGAGAGATGGGGTAATATTAAATCTACCTTACCTAAAGCCTGTTCCTGATCTCGGCCCTATCTTAAATTCTGCAGAAAAGCCTGGCATGATTTCCTCCTGACTTAGGGAAATCAGCCTACTATACATTTTCTTTGCTCCATCTACTACAATATCATATACTTTTCTTTTATTATCATACAGTTATTACAGTGTTGTTCTATATTCATTTATGTAGTTACTTGATTAACTTCTATCTCCTCACTAAACCATAGGTCTATTATTCCATAGCACAGATTTCAGAACTCTTTTCTAGTAGTAATTCCAAGGAATATGCACTCAGATTTAAAAAGAAAAAAAAAAGAAAGAAGAAACAATTATCCTAGGATTCTCAAGGATCTTCAGTATTATTCATTCATGTGTTCTTTCATTTTCATATTCATTCATCATGAAGCCACTCCCATTTTTGACCATGCATTGTGCTGGGTCCTAGTGAGATAGACGTGGATTGGCAGGAAGGGTTACCGTCTCATGGAACATAGACTCACGAGCCGGAAACAGCACACATCCACACACAAATACTTATTGAAGTATAGTTTTTGAAAAGGTGTTAGAGGATGCCTAGGTGGCTTAGTCAGTTAAGCATCTGGCTTTGTTTTCGGCTTAGGTCATGATCTCACAGTCGTGGGACTGAGCCCCAAGTCAGGGCTCTGCACTCAGTGCAGAGTCTACTTAAGATTCTCTCCCCCTCTCCCTCCTGCTTGCTCACTCTCTCTCTCAAATAAACAAAATCTAAACAAAAAAAAAAAAAGAAAAAAGAAAAGAAAAGGTGTTAAAAGGCAAGTGTAGAGTGTTGTAAGCATATGAAATTAATATATTTGACTTCATTTGGGAGTGATCTCAGTAGCTTTAAAGAGGAAGTGGTATTTAAGCTTATACTGAAGGATGAGTGCATAGGTAAAAAGATATTAAATAGATTACTCACACATACATGCACATGCATGCTGACCACAAGGCAGTGTATAATAAATGCACATTTAATAATAACTGTAGTTAAAAAAAATCAGAATATCCAGAAGTGGCCTAAGCTTAGACTTGAGCCATGTTTTGTTTCAGATCAGTACAGAGCTAGGGTCTGACTAGTGATGAATTTAAAGGGAATCCAGGTTAAGTTGGTCAGCCTGTCTGTCTGTCTCTCTCTCTATATATGTATATGTACACATTTGCCACGTTTACCACAACTCAGCCATGAAATCTAATGTACTATAACTAAAATATTTTTTAGATAATTTGGAATTTTCCTGATATGAAATACTTCTCAAACTCAGATATAGTTTTTTTAATTCCCTATTTTACAACCTTTATTGTATGAGAACTGATCATCCACATTGTTTTCTTTCTGAATTTTAATAAGGGATAATTTAAGACACAAGATTTCTCCTTTCTCCCCTTTAGTTTTTTTTTTTGAGTGTGTGAGGATAATTAAAGTAAATGGGGCATAATAAAGAAAGAATATTAGCTTCTGAGCAAGAGTTTCTAAAATAAAAAAAAAATCTCTGTACTTTGGACTTGTAGAAAAGTCAGTCTTAATTGCAAACTATTTTAAGTGTATATATTTTAGTTATTTTATCTACATTCAATAACAAAAATTGGATGTCAGGACTACATGTTGGAAATTGCTTTAAGGAACAGATAAGAGTGATTTATAAGTAGACAAATTGGTAAGATAATTACTTTGAAATACTAAAGAGTGCTTAAAAACAGTTATCCAAATAACAGACTACTTAAATCTAATAATCGATCTACAGTTCTTTTTTTTTTACTCTTGATGCTTTACATAGAGAGATTTTTCTTCATAATTAGTAAAAAGGTCAGTGTCAACTAAGACATTTATTTAATCATCTGAAGTTATAAAGTAATGAAGTTTTCTCTTTGTATTTTTATCTTTTTTTAAGATTTTATTTATTTCTTTTGAGAGAGAGATCACATGAGGGACGCAGGGAGAGCAGAAGCAGGGAGAACAGTAGAGGGAGAGGAAGAAGCAGTCTCCTCACTGAGCAGGGACACACCACCACCCTCCTCCCAATGCAGGGCTCAATCCCAGGACCCTGGAATCATGACCTGAACTGAAGGCAGCCACTTAATCAACTGAGCCATCCAGGTGCCCCTGTATTTTTATCTTTACATTACAGATCTTTGGTATTCCTCTACAAGTATCACCAATGCTAGTATGTTCAAAAATAAAAATGAGCAATTTTAATGCATGCCCAATTTCCACCAAACCTAATAAAAAAAATGAACAATGTTTAGCAATTTTGTTTTGTTTAACTCTGCTCCAAACATGGAGATTATTTAATTGCAAAAACAGTCAGTTGATTTCCTTTTTCCTTTGAAACAGGTGGTATGTCATTGAATGGGAAATGCAATTTTACACTTATTTTAAGGGAGTCCTTTGTGAGTTTTAAAAAGAAACCTTGGGGAAAGGAAGAGACCCTTGGGTGCTGAGCTGTCAGTCCAGAGATAATAATAACACATGTTTTTGGAATACTGCTGGCTCAGAGATGTTATAATGTGTCAGAAGTAAACACCCCCACTCATTCTGGTAGTTTTATTGCTTCTGGCGTGTTATGATTAGAGACGTGTGTGGCTTTAGAGCTGAAAAGATTGAATTGCTTAACACGCTATGTATTGGAAAGCCTGGGCCAAATGGAAGCTTAATCAGCATTTTTCTTCCTTCTAAATGTAAATGGTATGATGCAGTGTCCTGTAAATGATGCTGTTTATCATATACTGTCAGATGATGCTGCTGAAAGATGCATTTCCATTTGTTTCCTTACTTGAGTTTGATTTGTAAAATCAGATTTAAACGGTGGATGAAATTGAATCTAAATTTCAAGGACAGACAACCTAGTATTTAGCATAACTGGGACTAAGTCTAGAAATAGTTATTCTAACTCCAGCCTTTAGGATTTGAAAGAACAATGTGCCTTTATTTTTACTTTTAAAATAGCCCAAGTGTAATGAATTTTATGGTAATTATAGTCATTAGCAATGGAATCTTAATCTCAGCCAAAATATTCATGTGCACACTACAATTCATATACTGAGCTACAAAAGACGTCTTTTTTCCTTGTAAATAGTACCACAAACAATTTTTAAAATGTGATAGAGATTTTACTTTGATTTGTATTTTTCTAATTATTATAGTTACTGTTTTTATGTGATTTTTCGGTGAGTGGGAAAGAACATCATAATTTATATATGCAGATTTTTTTAGTAGATAATCATGTGCTCAAAAAGCTAAGAAAACCTTAATTTACCTTGTCCATGTTCTTAGCTGACTATACCCAGTCTGGAGTCAATGTGAACCACATACACATGTCAAAAGCCCTCATTATGAATTTTGTTATAAAACTATATTTAAGGATTGCCAATTTTAGAACTTAGGTAAATACCATTCTTAGTTACAGGTATCAGAAGCAACATACTTTAGAGATCCCCTGCAATTCACAAACACTGAAACACATTTTATATTTCTAATTATGCCTATATGGAAACTTTTAATGTTTCTTAACAAATTGTAATTACGTTGAAGAATTGCTCAAACCAAACTGGGGTCCATGGGGAAGAAAATGAGGGATTATAAATTTGTAAGTGTCCACTTAGCTGCAAAATGAAGGTAAAGTAGAAAAATCTGAGCTCCTTCCCTGGAAAACCCATGAAATGATGGTTGCTTTTGTTAAAAATCGGCTGCATTAAGACACTCTTAGTGTTTCCTAGGTTTGCACTACTTCCTCTTGCTTGAGTTAGTTTAGAGAAGCACTTTGAATCTGCCTTGGAAATTCTGAGTTGAAGAAGTGAAGGTGGTGGAGGGAACCTAGTTCACCCTGGCTCACTGGGAAGATTGACTAAGTCAGTCAGCATCTGGACTGCGACTGGGTTCAGCCACTGTCCAGAAATTCTGGGCTGCCCTCTCCAGCCCTGCTCCATGAAATCCTTAGCTTTGAGGAAGAAAGAATAATCTGTATTGGAGTTCTAATCCTTGCTGAATGGTCTGGGGTCCTTGGTAGAAATGCTGCTGGATCATGGATGTAGAAGGACTTATACATTAAATATTTGGAATATGCATGTTGATTTGTACTTTGGCCCCAGGCCAAAGAATTATTAGGGGTGGACCTGAACCAGAGAGCTTTGTTGACATCATTTATGACAGCACTGGATGACTTTAAAAAAAAAAATCACTGACTCCAGGTATCGGCACTGACTTTGACTCACTTCTTTCATGCATATATATGTATACACTTACAGATAGCCTCCAAGACCTAACATACTATGATGAATTTTACTTTATTCTGAATAATAACTCATGAAATATTGATAATACACAGTTGTCATTTACAGAATTTTAATTGCTAAACTCTACATTGTAGACATTTTTAGGGCTTTGGGGAACAAAGGGACTTTAAGTTCAGTACCAATGACTTAGAAAAAAATAGTGCATCAATAATTTATATAAATGTAATTTGTTAATAAAAACTTCAGCATAATACAATATGTACTTAAAATATAGAAATGTTACTTTCCCCAGTACCTCTTTCTCTCATAAAATCTATTTTTCTATATTTTTGAAAATTTTCGAAATCAAGGACTATGTTAATGGACATTTCCCTGATTTCTAGGTACATGCCAATATCAACATAGTTTACATCATGTACTTTGAAATATGATGTAAAAGTCTTGATAATGTTATAACAGAAGTCTAGGAAAGAGTTTGAGGAATATAAGGTCTTTACTCTCAATTTAATTAATGGAGAAGCCAATGAGCATTTAGGCCATCGGAAAAGAAGGGAATAGAGAAACAAGGTAGATTAAGGATCAAGGGTTTGTTTTGTTTTTGTTTTTATTTTTAATAGGAGAATTCAGCATGTTTTTTTAGATAGAGAAGCCAGAGCAGATTGCAGGTATTGAAAAGAGAGGGTATAATTAACTGGGCAAGATCTCAGAGGGAAGACTAGAAAAAATAAAGTCCAATGAAAAGGTTATTAGGAGTAGAAAGAAGGAAAATCACCTTTTCTTTGACAAAAGGAAACATTATGTATAGATTATCCTGGTGTCATTTTAATCTAAAATTCATAGGAACATTACTGAGAGAAAAACAAATTACTTTCTCTTAAAATGCTCATAGGCTGATGATGTTCTATTCCAGCTACATAATTAAATTACATTTATAACAATGTACATAGGCTATGGCTAGGCTGAGACCTTATATATGTTCTCCCAAATATAGTGATAATTTTTTAATAAAATAGAAACCATATAAGCAGAGATTTCATTAGTTGCTAATGAGAATTTGTGTCCACACATCCCATGCAACTTCAAAGTATATGATAACATTAATACAAATGGGAGTGTGGGGAAAATTTACAATATGTTGATGTCATCTTGTGTCATCCAGTGTAGAAACAACAGAGTTAGGAAGTGGAGTCTGACACTCAGGTATTTAATGAAAGTCTTAATTTCAAAAAAATTTGGGAAAAACTCTCCCAAATATTAATTACACCTTTTCAAGTGATTTCATTGAAAAATGGTTAAACATAGCTATAAGAACATAAACCTTGTAATATTATGAAAATAAAATTAAATTCACCCAAATGTCAGAATTTTGATACCAATATAATCTATGTGAACATTAGCCATTTTATTAATGGCTTCTATATAGATCTATTGCCCCTATTTATCCTTATTTTGCTTTTCTTCCTATATTATTTGTTTTATTTTATTGCATGCATTTCATTGCCTAAGCTCATTTTTGAAACCAGTCAAATATATAAATGAATATAATAATATGTCAGTATCAGAGTTTTGCATTCAATTTATGAATGCACAATGATTCACTTATTCATTCTAATGAAAATAAAGATTTGGATTTTTCCAAGATTATAAATAATGCTGCTAAGAATATTTTGTCCATACATCATGTGTACATAAATGTACTTTTGGTGTATGTAATATCAATATCAATAAAAATTTCTACACTGCTTTTTAAGCTAGTTATACCATTTAAGGAGTATGTCTCTTATATTCTCAGGGCAAACATCATGGTTAAGAAGGTCCTTCTGACACAGCAAATTGGGCATTCTCCCCACCAAGGACAAGAAGTTCTATTTCTCTAATACCTGAAAACATACTGAGCAATAATGTCCTAAAAGGTCAAACTCTTCGAATCTCTATCAGTGAATTCTACCTTCAGATTAGAGTAATCAAACCAGTGCTGTGGAGAAATGCCAACTGGAAACCAGTAAGTCTACTATCCCTGGAGTGATACCTGTCAAACAAAATAAATTGCCTGTGGAGCATAAGGAAATAGAAACTAGGATTTGCACTGAGCAGATATTATGCACACTGTTCATAGTGCTTTTGACAGCATGCTATAGCCATTAAAAAGCCAGATGGCTCATGGGAGGTGACTGTGGGCTTCTGATAACAAGGTAGTGCCTCCTGTTGATATGGCTGTGCCCAACACTAGCACCATCTTAGATACTTTGGCTATGGTCTTAAGAGTATATACCATGCCATAGCAGACTTGTCAAAAAAAATTTTTTTTCCACCATACCTCTGGCCACAGAGTCACAGATTAGTTTGCCTGCAAGTGCAAGGGGCAACAATGGATCTTTCAAGTGCTTCCCCAAGGCTATGTATACAACCCTATGATATACCATAGGATGGTAGCCCAGGATCTGTTCTCCTTCCCCACATCAATACTACGTGGGCCCTTTACAGTGACCATATAATGTTGACATGTGAAAACTTGTCTCTGCTGCAGGACACTTTGCAGACTTTGCTGGAGCATCTGTAAATGAGAGGATGAGTGGTGAACTCAGAAAATTCAAGGCCCAGACACCACCAAGTTTTTGAAGTCATGCGGTCAGAAGATCAGGCCAATAGCTGCCTCTGAGAAGGCAAAAATACTAGTAAAGCAGATTAAAGCTCTGGGCATCTCCCAAGCAGGGCTACCATTTGAGTTAGATGTATCTGTGACTCTGGAAGATGTGGATTGGCCCCTGTGGCAGAGACAGTAAAAAAGAAGAGAATACCCTTAGAATTTTGGTCCCAACTCTGGAAGGGCACAGAAACTCAATAGAACAACATAGAACCCATAGAACCACAGCTCTTCACAGTATGCATTGTGCTCTTCCAGGTAGAGCCTCTTATAAGGGAACAGCATATCATAGTAAGAACTTATCTTGCTGATCAAGGGATGGATTGAGAATATATTCCATTGATCTACCTCTGCCAGGGCTCAGACTAAATGGCAAACCTATTTGCAGCTAAGTTCCTTGTCGATGAGCCATCTTCTCTAGAAATGTGGACACTACTAGGCCCTGTAGAATATGTAGATTCTCCAAATGGCCCCACCCCTATTCCCGTGGTGGCTTTTGTGGCTTGTAGAGAGGGAATGGGGAAAAACTCCCATTTTTGCCTGGTATACAGATGGGTCTAGTCAGGGCAATGAGCCCACTTGGACTGTAGTGGCTATTCAGCCCAACACTGACACCTTTGGTTGGAAACAGGAATGAACTATAGCAGCCAGTTGACTGAACTCAAGAGCAGTTTGGCTGGTGATCACTCAAGCCCTGTCTGTTAACCCTTTGCACTGACAGGCTGTTCTAAAGGGGTTGATATTATGGCTTGGAAAATGGGAAGCTGAAGTGTGGATGATCATGAATAAGTCCTTGTGGGATTAGGATATATGGTAAAATTTTTGGTTTCTCTTGTAAGAGCCTGAAGCTGTCCTCACTGTCTTCTATGCCATGGCTCATAAAGTGCCAACACACCCTCGAAAGCAGGACGCTGATACCCAACGTCAGGTACCCGTCCTAGCAACTGACCTTTCAGGAGATACAGCAGATTGGGTACACAGAAAAAGTGACCACTCTTAGTGCCTGAGAGGAATGGCATATTACCAAAGATACCAGATTGACCTTAAAATATGGTGACTTGGTTAATGTAGTAAGATCATGACCTGTGTGTTCTAAACAATGCTCAGGGTAACTGCCAAAGGAGTCTGAGGTCATCCACAGGAGGAATTGGCAAATTGATTGTATTGGCCCCCACCATCCTAGTGAGGGTTCCAAGCATGTCTTGGTTTGTGTGGACACGTGTCTGACCTAACCCAAGCTTTCCTTATTGCCATACAAACCAAGCTGCCACCATTAGTGCATTAGAGAAGCTGAGTACCAACTACAGTTTACCCTTGTTGAATAGTGATAAGGATCACTTTTCAAAGGTTGTAATATACAAGAGCAGGCAAAAGAACATGACCTTGAATGAAGGTTCTATCTCCCATATAACACACAAGCAGAAAGTTTGTAGAAAAAAGAATGACATATTAAAGTATCAGATTAAATTACTAACAACCACCTTAGCTTAGCCAAGCTATTAATTTATGTCCTAATGTTATATCATCTTTATTAGATCACAAGGACACAAATGCATATTCTGAATGATTCAACCCCAGCCTATGGGACTTAATAAATCAGTGGTTAGGGTCATGAGGTTCTTGGTGGGAAAAAATATTGGTACTTATTTTGGGGATCATTATCTTAATCTGTTTTTTCTCTTGCATGTGCTTATATTGTTGTTGTGGTATCTGCCTACGGTGTAGCTAGATAGTTGTCAAATGAACTACCTCATGCTAACAAACCAGCTGACTGCCCAGGGTACATTGTCAAAGGTGGGGGACATGTCAGATTATAAGAGCTGGTCAGGAGGGATGGAGTATTGGAAGAGGTCATCAAGAGGATGTGACAGCTGGTTGACCCCTGAGCTGGACCCAGTAATCAGAGGCTCTTTATGCCTTCCCTTATTCTTGGAATGAATGTTCTGCGCTCTTCCCACATTAGGAAATACTTCGGGTTGCAGCCTTAAGAGAGTACTGTGGTATTGAGACCATCTCAACTATATATATATGCCTGAACCCTGTTAAGGCCTCTAAACTATTAAGATTCTGGCAGGCAGCTAGAGCTACTTCTCTTGCCGCCACCCAGGAAGGGGCTGGTTTGTAAAGCTTTTGTCGATGCAAAATGAACAAATCTTTTTAAAAAATTTTAAAGAGAAAGGAAAAGAGTTTTGTTTGAGCCCAAGTTAGGACAGCTGCCTGGGATATACAATCTTCACCAAGAAGAGAGTTCTCCAGGGGCACCTGGGTGGCTCAGTTGGTTAAGCCTCTGCCTTGGGCTCAGGTCATGATCTCAGGGTTCTGGGATGGAGCCCCGCATCGGGCTCCCTGCTCAGCAGGGAGCCTGCTTCCTCCTCTCTGTCTGCCTGCCTCTCTGCCTACTTGTGATCTTTCTCTCTGTCAAATAAATAAATAAAATCTTTAAAAAACAAAACAAAAAAAAGAGTGCTCCAGAAAAGGAACATTTGATGTAGGGTTGTATACGTTTTTTGTATAAAGAGTTACAAACTATCATGCTGGAGGACGTTCCAGAAAATTCATCTTATGTTTTTATCTTATGTTTTTAGTATGTGCAAGGCTTATGACTTCAATCTTATGGGAAACAGGGAAGTTTCTTTGTCTTATCATGTGTTTAGAATGCTCCTTTTTGTGGACATCCAAGCTGCACGGACGCTTGGTTTCTGCTCGCGTCATGATCTCAGGGTCCTGAGATGGAGCCCCACCTGGCAGTCTGTGCTCAGCGGGGATTCTGCTTCTCTCCCTCTCCTCTGTCCCCCTTTACTCTTTCTCTCGCCCTACTCAAATAAGTAAAAAAAATCTAAAAACAAAAACAAAAACAAACTCTTTTTTGGCTATTTATTTTTAACAAAGCAGACGTGTGCTTGGGGGAGAACTAGAGTCCCTGCTTTGAGGTTTTGCCAGACATTCTGACCGTGATAAGATGTTAAAGTATAGCTTCCTTAGGAGCCTAGAAACAGACCCTACAAACATTAAAAACTGGAAATTTCCTCTCGCTTATTGAAACGGCCACCTACCCATCTGGAATGGTCTACCTCTTCAGAGTCTCTCCTTGCCCTCTCATATATGTGGGCTAGTTTTGAATTCACTCGGGGGAAACACCAGAGTTGCAAACCAACAGACTCCACTGGATCAAAGCTGTACACCGCACCCTTCACTTCTTCACCCTGATGATATTGTAAATGAAGTGCAGGAAGAAATGCCCTAAATAGAGGATTGTAGAAGGAAGGCCCTGCAGCAGTGCCCCCATAGATCGGGCCTTAATATTGTAATACATAAACATCTTTACTCGTGCCTCAATAATCTTTGCCAGGGTAAGGCAGTCTCCGTGAAAACTGCGGCATTCAATGACTGATTTGTTAATTTGTAACATTCGGGGCCATCCCAGGTGTGAACTATAAACCCTTCACTCCATTCAGTGGCCGAAGCAACAAATGAAAGATGTCCAGCAACCGCGCGTCCCGTAAGGCCGTGGAAATGGAAGGAGGTAAAGCGCAGTCGCGGACGGGAGGGAGGGCTGTGAGCTTGGCGGGCAGGGGTTCGGAGCGGCGCGGGACGACTCCCGGCCGCCCTTCCCCTATCCCGCGAGAGGCGGCCCGGCGGGAAGTCAGGCCACTTCCGGCTTCTCCCCACCGCAGCTTTCCGTGGAAAATCCGAATAGCCTGAGGGGATGAAATTCCCCAGATTCCCATTTAGTGGTCTCCAGTGCAGATGCCTGTTCACCGAGATTTGAAGGTAAGCCATGCGTGCCTAGTTCAGAGTTTCAGTTAATATAGTCATTCACGCTTTGATTGAGGGAAAGTTGTGAGGGTTCCGTGAGGGCTAATTCTGGCATGCCTGGAATTAGTCAGAGCTGATTTGCTGAAGTAAGATACGTACCAAGACAGTATTGACTCCAGACAAGGCCTGACTTGTACTGATTAATAGTGTTGCTTTCCAGCCGCGGCGCCAAGGTGAGTGTCTGCTGATTTGCGCCGGCTTATGAAAATTGTTTAACCGCGAGGTGATGGTTTACAGCTGGTTTAGGTGACCTTTCCCCACCCAGACCCTGCCACCGGGGCTGGTTACTTCACCATACAATACTAGGTCCCCTGGTCTGAGGAACTCTGTACCTATCTTGGTGGTTTGTGATTTGAAGGAAAATCCACTACAGCCCTGCAGATGGAGGACAGTGAGAGCTAGCTTGTGGCTTCTGATCTGTGCTGTGAGGCAGCCTTTGAGATACATTTCCTACTTCGGTCTTGCTGCCATTTTGTTTTCTTTTTTTCACAATAACCTGTAGATTTTTTTTTAAAGATTTTATTTATTTATTTGACACAGAGAGAGAGATTACAAGTAGGCAGAGAGGCAGGCAGAGAGAGAGGAGGAGGCAGGCTCCCTGCTGAGCAGAGAGCCCGATGTGGGCCTCGATCCCAGGACGCTGAGATCATGACCTGAGCCGAAAGCAGAGGGTTTAACCCACTGAGCCACCCACGCGCCCTAACCTGTAGATACTTAAGCTTTGGTAATTGCAAGTCCTGTGAGTGATTGAAACTTGTCTCACCGTGCAGTTAGAGAAGCCTCCACCAGTTAGAAAAGAAGCTCCAGGGTGGCTCAGTCAGTTAAGCGTCTGCCTTCAGCTCAGGTCAAGATCTCGGGATCCCTGCTCAGCGGGGAGCCTGCTTCTCCCCCTGCTTGTGCTCTCTATCAAATAAATAAAACCATAAAGAAAAGAAAAGAAGAAAACAAATAAGCAAAACAAAACAAGCACCCCCCCCAGAAGAAACAGGGAATGCAAGGAAGAGAAGAAAACAAAAAGGCAAGAAACCCATAACTCATAACCTGAAGAAGAAAAGGGAAGGTGTTTATTGTATCCAAAACAATAGACTTGGAGGCTATTTGGGAAAAAAAATCTAGAAAGTTTAGAAGTAGGGGAAATCTGAAAAGCAGGAAGGAAGGCAAAGAGATGAAAAATAGTGGAGAAAAGATCCAGGTGTTTATTTTCTAATAGAAGTTCTAGGATAGCAGAGAAAAATGGAAATTAACAAATAACTCATGAGAGTCCCAAGAAAGGAAAAGGCAGTCACCAAGTATCAGCCCAATGAATTAAAACTCTCAACTGAAGTATACTTTATCATGCAATTTTGTAACACCAGAAATAGAAATTAGAAGAAAAAATTTCAAAGAGAAAAAAGACATTCTAAAATACAGGATTGTGTGATTATAGAATTCCACCAATATATTTCTGGAGAATTTTTTAAAAAATTATTTACAAAGAATGATTTAAATCTTAAAAAATTACAAAATTTTCAAAATATATCTGTAAGTTATGGTCATAAGCATATGAATTCAAAGATGTATCAAGATTTTTTTTTCATTATATGGAAGCAAGGTATTGTAGAGTTGTGCATGTGTGTGTGTTGTATGTGTGCATGTGCACATGCATGTGTGGAATACTTCAGAAATTTGCACATTGTCATTGTGCAGGGTACATGCTAAACCTCTCTATCATTCCAATTTTAGTATGTGTGCTACTGAAGTACTACTATAGGATTCTGGTTAATATGAATACTAATAATTAAAAAATGGTCATAAATATTTTTTTAAGTGTTACAAATAGCAGTCACATATAATTCAATTTACTTCAGTAGTAGAACAAAATTTCCAAATCACTAACTGCGCTGCACCTGAGGACACTAGAAAATAAAATGTTGGTGTATTGATAATTATTAAAGTGTTAGTTGTTTTAAAAAATATTAGACGTTTTCATTTTTAAAAAGGTAAATAGTGGAATCTTATCCATTTGAAACACATGATAGTGATGGAATATTGTTCTTGATAATCATGGGTTTCTATGTAATACTAAAATACAACCACAGAAGAACAGCCATCAAGGGAAGGGGAACTTAAAAGTTACTTATTATTGTATCATTTGATTCATTCCTGTGTTATGTAATCTGGGTATCAGTGTGCCAGAAAATTTAGCCTGTACATTTCCAAAATATATTTTCTAAAGGCATTACTAATATTCTGGTTTTTTTACTTCTCAAAGTCATCTCTTTCTTTTCCCCCTCTTTTATATTGAATCTGAATCTTGATAGCAGGAAAAAAAGAAGATAAATGTGTTTTCTTGACATTAAAATGAACAGACTTTCATAAATAATGTTTCTGTGGCTGTAGTGCTTATGTGCTTGCCCATGTACGTGTTAACTTCATCAGGTTCTAATCCTTAACTGGCATAGGCTTTCTATTTATAATCTCATGGAAGTGATTTTTGAAGGAGGAATAATCTTTGTTGTGTTATTTACTGCATGCAGTGCAGCTCAGTAAATAAATTGCACACAGATACAGTTTATTGTATGAAGGAGAATCTCTACCGAGCAAAGATGACTTGCACTTGTGTGCTCAGCACTAATCCTTCTTGCTTTTTGTATTTGTGCCAAAGTACTTTTGGTAATATTAATTGAGAGGATCCACATGGTGTTTTAAATAGAGTCATGGGAATTTGTCCCATCATACAACTGGGTAACTATACAAAACATCCATCAGTTCTGACCACACCATCAAATATTGCATCGTGGCGTCAACCCAAGACATTGCATTTATCTAATCATTGACTTTACATTTACCTCAATCTATTTCAAGACAAGAAATGAAATGCTTGCTGCAAAATTACATTTCCAGCAATTTCTGATAAAGGAAGAAGATTAACTTTGAATGGCACAATTGTTTTCTAAATGGATTTTTAAGACATGGTATATTGGGTCTTGAGTTCATTGATTTGTATTGGACCAAGAGACAGGTTGAAAGGGGACATCTCTCCAGTGGAGAGAGTTGGAAGGAGATTGCTTATTCCCTGAATCAAAGGCCTCAAGCCAAACTGAAAAACCTGCTCACAGAGCAAATTTCTTTTGATTCCTTAAAATAAAATTTCAAAAATCCTATAAGCACAAGGATATCATATCTTTTAGGACATTTTAAAGAGAAAAATATATTAGTTCAGTAGATGGTTCAAAGGATTGGAAATGGGATATAGGACCTTTCACCCCTGGGTTACCATTTAATGAATGCCACCCAGCTTTAAAGTGATCATAATTCTTTTTATTGTGTGCAGTATGGTGGTTTAAGGAATAGTCATAAGATTTTCATCAAGGTAGGAACCCTTGGATCCCCAGATTCCCAGATAGAAGGATTTCTGAACCTCAAAAAGCTATGCTAGTTGTTAGAGAGAATACGTTTACTTATAATAAAACACCAGAATAAAAGGATAAGTTTTCTCCAGCTAAGTATCTTAATTTTTACTATGAAGTGTGCAGACATAAAGCCTTTAATTGCCTTAGCCCCAGCTAAAATAACTGTAGATACTCTTTCCCTCTTTCCATTCACTAAATCAAATCCAGTTTTTTAAATGCCACTAAACTATTTGCTTTATTGTTATCCTGTAGAAATAAATTACATTAATAAAGAAAGTTTAGTCTTGTCTCTCATTACCATTAACTGTTTTTTCTTCATCCTTTTAGCAGATAAAAGGTAAATAAGAATATACAGATAGTATTATTTTCCCTGTTCATAATTTAAAAACTGTATTTCTCCACCACTAAGGAGAATGAGTTTGCCTTTTTTTTTTTTAATAAATGCTTCCCATTACAACTTAATTTAAAAACACATAAAACATCCATACAAATGAGTGGCATAGAGATCCCAAGCTATTTCAATGAGAACCTGAGAGGTACTTGTGTAGCCAATGGCCAGTTTTTTCCCTACCTTGCTTTCAAACTGTTGTTGAGTTCAGGGGGGATGGTTATGTCCCAAGAATCTCTCATCAAGGGATTTGCCTTTAAAGAGCATCTGATGGGACTGTTCAGTGATCCTGTAGATGCATTCTATTTAAAGAATCAGGTCATGCACCATTGTGGCACAGAGAATTGCTTCTAGACAAAGAATGTTAGAAAAGAAGTGCTTAAAAACAACAAAAATGTTGCAGTGTTCTCCTTGTGAGTAAATCCAAGGTTATTAATTTGATTTTGAACTCAAGATGCTGTGGTTCAAAAAGTGTCCCCCCTGCCCACCTGTTTATTTCTCTGAAATACAGATAAAGTAGCTAGCTAATGGAAAATGAAGGGGTGCCTGGGTGGCTCAGTGGATTAAGCGTCAGACTCCTGGTTTCTGCCCAGGTCATGATCTCAGGGTTCTAGGATTGAGCCCTGCTTCAGGCTCCTTACTCAGTAGGCAGTCCGCTTGAGATTCTGTTTCACCCTCTCCATCTGCACCTCCCCAAACTTGCTCTTTCTTAAATAAAAACTTTAAAATGGAAAATGAATTGTTTTTGGCCATTTCAAACATAAGTAACCCATTCAGAGGCTTCCAAATGGATGACATAAAATGCCAGATGATTTCAAAGTAAACCTAAGGGTGGTATTTTAATTTTATAATGGAAACTTGTGAGATGATACAGTCAAAGTGTTTCTAACCCTCTCACTTCTTTAGTGTTTAGTATTCAGAATGGCTCTTCCTCTTTTTCTTTGTTTCTTCCTTCTCTCCTCTTCCTTTCTTATTCTTTCTTTCATAAACTAAAAGGAAATAACATATTTGCTTTTGACTTTTCCATTATTACTTCATTTTTTGGAAGACACTAGATGGCATATATCCAAATGGCTGTTAAAATAGAATTTAAACATACTTACAAATAGGTTGATGTCAATAAATTATATTCCTGAAGTGGTTAAGCACAAACAAATTAGAGTACTGAGCAAATTTTAGTTGATGGTGTTGAAAATCATTTAATGGTGGAGTTATAAATTCAAAGCTGGTAAAATTTTAAAACTCATGTCACCTAATGTGGTGATTTCAGTGTGCAGTTCATTATTTTACATTCTTTGATTAAATCTGCATCCCAAGAACATTCTGTTATCTATGAAAAAACATTTTTAATGGGTAAACATGAAATCAGATTATCAGGGACTACATTTTACAATATAGAATTACCATAAATGTTAACTAATAATATACTGTATCTATGCACTATGCTTTCTTCAAGTTCTTCAGTTTTGCCTGAGATTGTATAGGATGTGGAAAAATATGTATATTACCTACAAATAAATACATGGAAATACTTCTTTTTAGCATGTTCCATATATGGAATTACTCTTGTGGTTTTTGTTTTGGAATTTTTTTTCATTTTATATTACTTTAGCTCTTAACTATTGTCACTTTGCCCTTAAGTTATCTATGATATTAACTTAAATCTACATTGTACAGTGTACGGAAATTTAATGGCAATATATACCCACCCCCCTCTGCCTCAGGATTAGGGTACATACATTTGTGGCTTACATCATCATAATTATTTCTGACTCAAAGCTTCACTTCAACAGATTAATAAATTATGTGGATTAAGTCCATATCTAACTATACNGAGCAGAGAGCCCGATGCGGGCCTCGATCCCAGGACCCTGAGATCATGACCTGAGCCGAAAGCAGAGGCTTTAACCTACTGAGCCACCCAGGCGCCCCATCATAATTATTTCTGACTCAAAGCTTCACTTCAACAGATTAATAAATTATGTGGATTAAGTCCATATCTAACTATACTTTCCATTCCATACACACTTGGATGTAAAATTTCATGAAACCACACATAATTTTATGAGGTATTTGTGTGTGCTGAATAATTTACTGAACAATTTAGGAAATGGTAACAATCAACATCCCCCAAATGGAGTCTATTTAAGACTAACTGATAGCATTCATTGTTCTAAAAGTAGGTTTTTTTTTTTCCTCCCCTAAGTCTTCACTGGTAAATTATTCACTTGTCATGTCTGCTCAAATAATGTATGTTTTTACAACACTTTTTGATTGTTTTTCCTTCCTTTCCTCTCATCCCTTTTCATTTTGGAGAAATCACAATAGAAGCAAACAAAAAGATTCTATACATTTCTGATTCAAAGGAATTTAATCCTCCTCTAATTTCTCCACTCTGCCAGCAACTCTTTTTCTCCATCAAAGATGTTTCTAAACAAGGGCAGTTAATCCTCAAGATAAATTATTGTTCTGTTTTTCAATACTACAAGTACTTACATGGATAAAATATGAGAGTTATCATTTGCTTATTTTTGATAACATGCTTGTTTTATGAAAGCCTCCTTACGATGAGTAATATATTAAAAAGAGTACGGTTCATTTAATAATAATAGGTGGAATTTGTTGTATATACAATCCAGTTTTTCAAGATCATACCTTCCCCTAAGGATATGAGAGCTGGTAACCACTGAGCAATTTGTCACTGGTTGGTCCCTAACCACGTAACATATAGCTAATTGTCATCCTGGAATCAGTTTCCTTTCAACCGCAAATATATGGTAACACTGCCAATGGAATTAGTTGAAGTCACACATTAGGATGTCAGTGACTTCAGTGGTACCTTTTTTTTAAATTCAACAATATATTCATTTCTTACTGTGTGCCAATCATAACATGAGATCCTGAGATTATAGCAGTCTTTAAAAAGACACAGAACCATCCCTCATGGAGCCCACGAATGGAAAAGGTACATCTTTCTCAAAGCCATCTTCTTCTGGCAGTTCAGCGTCCAGTGTCCTAAAAGTTAATAATTCCAGTGCAGTGTGCTTCAAATTGAAATATTAATATATCTTGTGTATATTTCCTAGCACCAAATGAATATAAATAATAATAATACTATGAAATATACCACTGGCATCAATACATTAACCGTTGAACTCCCCAAAGACCATCCAAAAAACATATTCATGAATTAATCTTCTTGACATAGTTTAAATAGTGGCTCAGGGAATTCAGGAGTGGATATGCATAGGATTTTAAGGCATGAGCTAAATGATTACATGGTGACTCTTCTATGTCTGGAAACTGGTTGGTATTGGGCAGAGTTTGTGACATAATAGCTTTGGATTGGAGAGCAAGTAACTTTAAGGAAGCTTTGAAAAATTAGTCTTTATAAATAAGATAGTTGCTACATAGTTTCCTAAGAGTATGTATTTCATGAAGCAAGTAGCTAAGTTATTTTTGCTTATTCTGAGTACTAATTAGTATAGGAAAAGGATCATATACTAAATATCAACATTGTATAATACAGGAATCAGAAATTGCTTCAATGTTTAGCTTACTTAAAAATAATATATTAGAATGTTCTTAGAACATTTTAAAGACATTTTTAATGAGGCACATTGGTGAAACCATTAATTTTGTTAGGATTTTGCTTTTGTTGACTCCTTTCTCTTACATACTATAGTCATGTAGGGCCTAAAGCCAACATCATTTCCTTTCAGTTGGAAAAATACGTATATATATCTGTGTGTGTTTAATTATATGTACACATGCATAACATATGTAATATTACATAATATAAAATAAATTTATTATAACATATACTGAATTTTTCTTTTTTGTTTTTACTTCTTGGGTGGTGGTGGGGGGGGGAAGGGCCTTTCCACCATATTGCACCAAATACCCTAAAGCCTCAAAATTATCAAGTTCTCTTCTTTATAGTTAATCCTACATGCTTTATTATGTGGAGAGTCATTTCTATTAAAAACCAAAACCAAAAGCCTTCATTCATGAAAATTCCCTTCAAAATTCTTTCAGTGATCTCCAATATACTACCAATACCACCTAAAATTTTTGTAAGCTGTTTGGTGGTCAAATCCATCCTGACCCACCTTATCTCATAATTTGCTACATTTTGTAATTTGCTCTCCCACTGGGTGCTTTAGTCACATTGAATTCTCGAAATCCTTGAAAAACATAATGAATAAGTTCTTACCTGTGATTTTTCCCTTTTTCATGAAGTACCCTTCTTTGTGTGCCTAGTTAATGTTTTGTTATCCTTTAAGACTCATTACAAGCATTCCATTCTTAGGGAAAATTTCTCTAATGGCTTAAGGCAAAAATAATTATTCCTAATCAGATGTGCATTATAAACATAGTTTCCTAAGAAAAGCACTCTCAGTAAACTTATTAATGACCATGAGATACATTTATGTTGGCAATTCATATAATAGCAAAAAAAGTTTTAAGAAACCCACTCATTTATTCATCACAGATAGCAAGGAAAAGAAAAGAGATGGTTGTTCTTATAGAAACCAAAGGAAGAAAGCTGGATTGGGATAAGTGAATATAAAACAAACCTGTTTATGAAGTGTCAAAATATACAAGATAGAGAAGTACAATGAGCATAAAGAGAAGTTTGATGTAATGACAAGTTTATCAGAGTGGCTTAAATGTAAAGGTGGAGATGAAATTCAGATATGAGGGAGTTGAGGTGTGTTTGAGTGGAACAGTAACAAACCACACTCGAAAGTTGGGCGTGATAGAGACAGATTAGGAAGAAGACCCATAGTCGAATTTGGAGCTCTTTTGTTCTGCAGGATGGAAAAAGAACAAAGATGTTACATTTGTAACTCCAGAGAGAAAGAAGATAATAGTTACATCAACTTCCAAGAAATAAGATGAGGTAGTAACTAACTAGGTAAAACATGAGTAGTGGTATTAACTCTTGAAATGGAAAAATGACATCGGATCCAGAGATGGGAAGAAAAATGGACAAAAATGGCTGCAGATGTAAATACGTACCTGAGTAAAGATCAGTAAATATGTGAAGATGGATGCAAGGCAATTTGCTGAGAAAGATGGATGTGCTGGCTGGATAGGAGGCTTGAGAGAAGGAGGTCTGGAATAGCAGTTGAGGATAATAGAAGTTGTTGATCCAGGATAACTAAAAAGATTGATAAATTGTTTTTCAGAATTCCACTCTTTGGAAATTGAGAATATATAATGGCAACAAAGTATACATTTATGTAATTTTAATCCTAAACTCTTAGAACATTAATTGAAACCATGTTTTAGGGGCATCTGGGTGACTCAGTTGGGCGTCTGGACTCTTGGTTTTGGCTCAGGTCGTGATCTCAGGGTTTGGGATTGAGCCCCAGCTCAGGCTCCCTGCTCAACAAGGAGTCAGTTTGAGATTCTCTTCTTCTGCCCCCTCCCCCGCAACTTGTGTGTGCGTGCACATACTTTCATTAAAATAAATAAATGATTAAAAAAATCTTGTTTTAGAGTGGGGACCTTTTTGAGGATTTTATTTATTTTATGTATGTATGTATATATGTATTTTTATTTATTTATATGTAAGGCAGAAAATCAAAGGGGAGGGGAGTTAGGATGCTGGTGAGAGATACTCAACCATGGGACTCAGTTTGGGAATGTGAGCCAGCTTTATTGGTGGCAACAAACAATCCTAAAATCTTACTGGACAGTGGCAACACACTTGTTTGACTTGCTGATAGACGTACAATTGGTTTGGGCCTGTTCTACCTTATTTGTCTTGTTAAAAGAATCTTTTCTAGCATTGCACTTGTCATGTCCACTGACATCTCATTGACCAAAGCAAGCCATACCATACGGTCAAGCAGAATATAGGGTACTCTACACATTATAAAGAGAGGCTTGGCAAATCTAAGATATATATATAATAGTCTTTGGGGAAGGGAGTGGATGATTGGGAAGAATAATAGAATATATTCGATCTAACAGCAAAGATGTGAGGTTTAGTGGTAATTTGTGGGTTAAAATAAAATGAAGTGGACAGGGACTGAAGACTAAAATAAAAAGAGTAATGAGTTTAATGGGAAGAAAGGACTGAGGCAGCTCAGATATTTATATTAGTTGGAGCTAAATAAAGCCTCTGAGGTAGACCACTAACCAGCAGTAGGAATGTCTAGAATGTCATCATGAGAGAATATTGCTGAAGTAATAGGATGATGGTATTATTAGATGGTGGTATTATTATTAGAATTGTGGAGGCCAAGTAATTGTGCGATTAGAATTTAGGGTTGTCACCACATTAATGTTGAAAATGCCTAATTTAATAACAGTGGGGAAAAGAAGTCAGTGAAATTCCTGACTAGTAACCTGGGGGTAAATGAACATAAAAATGAACATAAAAATATAGAGTGCGTAGAAGACTTACAGTTTGTACTCTGAAAGTTTCCACTCTACCCTAAAGACAAATACAAAGCTAAGGAGACTGAAAAATTAATAACTCTTTTTTGATGCATAAAGAGGGGAGGACATGGAAAGCCCCCTCAAGGTTGGAGAGACAGATGAGCAAATGTGGGAAGTTTGGCTTACCATGGCAGAGACTTATGAGCAGAAACTGCTACAGGAACTAGTAGAAAATCCAGAACGTAATTGTGGGAAGTTAGGTGTGGACATATCTGAGTATTAAAAAAGTCTATGGGAATCCAGTGATGGGGGACCCCAAAATACTGTGAGGTTTACCTCTAGGAGCTCAGTGAGATTCCTACAATAAATATCAAAGAAAAATCCCTTCCTGCTTCCTACTTGGGGTGGTGGGGGAGAAACCATTTTGAAATATGTCAGAGCACCCTGCTCTTTTTAAGAAGACCTACACTCAAGGGAAGTTAACCAGTCTAATAGGCTGGGATAGTATCAGAGACAACTGGCTTGGGTAGGGAAATAAACAACTCCAGCCCTTACAGCCATCTGTCACACCTAAGGAGGGAGAAAAAAATTAAGTACTTGTGAAGTGGCACAGGCTCACTGGAAGACTGAGACCTCCTCATGGAACTGTAAAATGCTTCACCTCTCAGATACTTCCCCACCATATTACTAAAAGTGTGTTTGTAGCATATTATATTATATATTATTTAATTTATTTATAATTACATATAATTTTTACATATGATAAGTATATATTCATATTATATATAATATATAACTTAATATATAATAAATATAAATTAAGTATATAAATGTTATTTATAACTATATATAGAAACATATAATATATAATATATTACTCAGTATATTATACCAGACTATCAAGAAAAAAATTACAAAGCATACCAAAGGGGAAAAAAAACTGAAGAGACAGAGCAAACATCAGAACCAGACATAGGGATATTAGAATTGTCCAACTGGGAATTATAAAACAAAAACAAACTGATTAATATGATAAGGGTTCTAATGGATAGAATCAATGGCATGTAAGAACAGATGAGTAATATAAGTAGAGATATGGGGAATCCTAAGAAGGAACAACAACAAAAATGCTAGAGATAGTATTGTAGGATATGTGAGGGTCAAAAGAGAAAGTTTGGGAAATTATGTAATACTTTTTAAATGATTATGTAATATATAATAATTTCTCAAATAGATATTACTATATATATAAGTAAGTAAATATACATACTTATGGCAGATGGATGGGAAGCCACTCAATTAAAATATGCAATAGCAAAACCTATTTAATTCAGCCTATTATTCATATTAAATTTGGGTCAAATATAGATTTATTTCCCTTTTACTTACTTTACAGTTGGCCTAAAGTATATATGAGTGGACATGCTGGAAGGACATAGTCATAAAGGTAGGTTTAGAGAGGGCATGTACTATTTCAAATAGGATGCATATTGTGATAACACAAGGAAGTTTAATACAAATGATCATTATAGAGCTAGTGTCAGTTGAGTATCCACTGGAGGAAAATTTGTCTCAGGGAGGTAGTATCATTTGAAGTTATTCATAGCAATATTGAATATACTCAGGAAATCAAGGCAAGTTTTAGTGTTTTCTGAATATTTTTACTAACTTTTTAAAGTAATTTTATATCAGAATGAGTTTCAACTCTCAGTGTTCTTTTATAATTCAATGAAACACTGTAATATGTGCCTTGGAAAATTTTGAAAATCCTTTCCCTGGCCTACTGCTATCTGGGCAGGTCTGAGCTTTTAATATTGCAAATTGCATAACATTTTTGTTTTAGAAAAAGGAAAATTTTAATAATATTAAAACTCATGGGAACTGGTTTAGTTCCATTGGATTTTTATAAAACTACTTCAGAATACTTGTCACACATTCATCCAAAAAAAAAAATCAGTTCTACACAAGCTTCCAAATGTAAAAGACACATTAGATATTGTTGCATAACAAATCACACCAAAAATTAATGGCTTAAAATAACTCATTTATTATTTCATAGTTTTTGTGACTTCAGTATCCAGGCATGGCCTAAGTGGATTTTTTGCTTCAGTCTGTCAGAATTCTGCAACCTAGGTATTAGCCAAAGCACAATTCCATCTGATGGCTCCACTAGAAGAGGATCCAGTTTCAGGCTCACTTAGTAGTTGTTGAAAACATTCAGTTCCAAAGGGGTATTAGACTAAGGACCTCAATTCTTCTAATGGCTGTTGATCAAAGGTTCTTATAGTTAATTGCCATGTGGGCCTCTCCCACATGGCAGTTTGCTTCATCAACCATGTAAGCCAGGAACGTAACAAAGTCTGCTAGCAATATGGAAGTCACAATCTTTTGTGATACAGTCACAGAAGTGAAATCCACCCTTTTTTTTTTTTTTGCTATCTTCTGTTGGTTGGTGCAAAGCAAGTCATATTCCACCAACACTCAAAGCATGAGTGTTGAGTAGTGAAGAGTACCAGGAGTACCAAGAGTACCAGAGAATACCAGGAGGCAGACATCACTGGAGACCATTTCAGATGTCTGCCTATCACTATGTCTCCTTAGATTTATTTAATTTCCAGCGCTATTGAGATAAAATTGACATATAACATTGTGTTAGATTAAAGTGTGCAACCTAGTGATTAATATACACATATATTGTGAAATGATTACCACCATAAGTTAGTTAACACACCTGTCATTTCAGATGGTTATAATTTTTGTTCTGTGATGAGAACTTTTACCCTATGACCACCTACACCCATTTATCCTACCCACCCACACATACATAAAATACCCTCACTTTTTGGCAACCACCAGTATACTATTTCTATAATTTTTTTTTTTAGATTCCACATATAAATGAGATCATACACTATTTGTCTTTCTCTTATTTCACTTAGCATAATGCAGAGGTCATCTGTATTGCAAATGGCAGGGCTTTTCTGATGGCTGAGTAATATTTCAGTGTGCGCATGTGTGCATGTGTGTGTTCATATATATATATACACACACACATATACACATATATGACATCTTTATTCATTATTTTAATGTGTGTATATATATATATAACATTTTCATCAGTTGATGGACATTTGGGACATTTGGGTTCTTTCCATAATTTGGCTATTGCTGATAATTCTGCTATAAACATTGGGGAGCATGTGCCCTTTGAATCAGTATTTTTGTATCCTTTTGGTAAATACCTACTAGTGCGATTGCTGGGTCATAAGGTAGTTCTATTTTTAACTTTCTGAGAAACCTCCATACTGTTTTCCACAATGGCTGCACCAGTTTGCATTCCCACCAATAGGACAAGAGGGTTCCCCTTTCTCTGTATCCTTGCCAACATCTGTTGTTTCCTGTGTTGTTAACTTTAGCCATTCTGAGAGGTGTGAGGTGATACCTCATTGTGGTTTTACCTCATTGTGATTTTGATTTGTATTTCCCTGATGATGAGTGATGTTGAGCATCTTTTCATGTGTCATCTGGATGTCTTCTTTGGAAAATGTCTATTCATGTCTTCTGACCATTTCTTAACTGGATTGTTTTTTTGGGTGTTGAATTTGAGAAATTCTTTATAGATTTTGGATACTAACCCTATTAAAATATCACCATCATTTTTCACAGAGCTAGAACAAACAATCCTAATATTTGTATGGAACCATAAAAACCCTGAATAGTCAAAGCAGTCTTGAAAAAGAGAAGTAAAAGCTGGAGGCATCACAATTCCAGACTTCAAGCTGTATTACAAAGCTATAGTCATCAAGAGAGTATGGTACTGGCACAAAAACAGACACATAGATCAATGGAACAGAATAGAAAACCCAGAAATGGACTCACAACTCTATGGTCAACTAATCTTTGACAAATCAGGAAAGAATATCCAATGGAAAAAAGACCATCTCTTCAATAAATGATGTTGGGAAAACTGGGCAACAAGATGCAGAAGAATGAAACCAGGCCACTTTCTTCACCATACACAAAAATAAGTTGAAAATGATGAAAGACATAAATGTGAGACAGGAAACCATCAGAGTCTTAGAGGAGAGTACAGGCAGCAACCTGTTTGACATAAGCCATAGCAACTTCTTATTAGACAAGTCTCTGGAGGCAAGGGAAACAAAAACAAAAATGAACTATTGGGACTTAATCAAGATAAAAAGCTTCTACACAGTGAAAGAACTGATTAACAAAACTAAAAACCTATGGAATGAGAGAAGATATTTACAAATGACATGTCTGATAAAGGATTAGTATCTAAGACATACCACATTTTCTTTATGCATTCATCCATCAGTGGACACTTAGATTGTTTCCAGGTCTTGGCTATTGTGGATAATGCTTCAATGAACACAGGAATGCAAATGTATCTTCAAGATAATGGTTTCATTTCTTTTGGATATATACCCAGAAATGGAATTCCTGGATCATATGGTAGTTCTGTTTCTCCTTTTTTGAGGAATCCATACTGTTTCCATAGTGGCTGCACTAGTTTGCACTCATACTGACACTGAACTATGGTTCCTTTTTATTTACATTGTCACCAGCACTTATCTCCTGATTTTTTAAATAATAAGTAGGACATTTGTGATGTGAGATCTTATTATGGTTTTGATTTGCATTTCCTGATGATTGTGACACGGAGCACCTGTTATGTACCTGTTGACCATTTGTCCATTTGTGTGTCTTCTTTAAAAAGTGTATATTAAGATCTTTTGCCCATTGTATAATTAGATTATTTAATTTTTGGTATTGAGTTGTGTGAGTTCCTTACATAGTTTGAATATTAACACCTTATCAGATATGTGATCTGCAAATATTTTCTGTTATTCTGTAGATTCCTTTTTCATTTGCTTGATTGTTTCATTTGCTAAGTTTGAGCTTTTAGTTTAGGATAGCCCCACTTGTTTATTTTTGCTTTTTGTTGCTTGTGCTTTTGGTATTGTATCCATAAGTCATTGCCAAGACAAATGACAGGAAGCTTTTTCTCCCATGTTTTCTTGTAGGAGTTATATGACTGCAGGTCTTACATTTAAGTCTTTAATTATTTCATTTTAATTTTTTTGAGTGGCATAAAATAGGGATACTGTTTTATTCTCTTACATGAGATTGTTTAGTTTTCCCAACACCTTTTACTGAAGACGCTATTCTTTCCCCATTGTGTATTCTTGACACTCTTGTCAAAGATCAGCTGACTCTGTGTGTGTGTGTGTGTGTGTTTGTGTGTATGTGTGTATAAGGGTTATTTCTGGGCTCTCCATTTTTTTTCATGGATCCACGTGTATGTTTTTATGCCAGTACCAAACTGTCTTGATTATTGTAGCTCTGTAATGATATTTTGAAATCAGGAAGTATAGTACCTATATGTTTAGTATGATACATATATGTTTATCACCATGACTTTTGCTTGGCATACATTATTTACCAGTGGGTATTAACATCCAATTTATTACTACATTGAAGACAGTCTGCCCTTGGGTTATACCTTCTGTGTTCCAGAAAATAAAATGCTTCAGTAATGATCACTTAGTGATGAGTTGTTTCTTGAGCAACTTTATTTCAACTAGGCCATCTTTGTGAACTGTTTTTGAAAGTTAAACTTTAAAATGTGATATGATTAGACAATAGGTCACTCAAAAGCACATGAACAAGCAGGCAACTATCATCCAAAAGTATGCTCTCTAATTCCTTTACTCTATTGTGGATAGTCTATTAAATGCCAGTATTCTAACTTTAATTGGCTTCCCTGAGCTGCCCTCTTTTCCCAGGTATTTCTGCAAATTATATTTATATTTCTTCTAAAATAATTTCTACTATAAGTATTTTGACTTTAAACAATAACAACAGCATCAACAACAAAAACAAAACATTTACTAGGGTCTTATCAAGAACTGGAGACTTTAAATACATTATCTCACTTAATTCATGACATTAATCTGTAATACAAATTGTGTAAGGTGAGGATTTTAATTAACTTAAGAAAAAAATAGCTAACAGTCAAGATTGGAACAGATGACTTTGAAACAACTTTTGTATACTGGAAAGTTACTCTCTTTTCTAGTCCCAAATCCTTTAGATATGGCATTAAAGATAAATGCAGAGAATAATTACAATAAAGTACCTCTGTAAAGCACCATTCATATGAATAGCTCAAAGCACTTTTTATTACATTATCTCATTAATCTTTGTAGTATCCTACTGAGTGAGGGTAGCAGGAATTTTATTTCTCTTTTATGGATTTTTATTTTTTAAAGTGAAACAAGAACTTTAAATTCCAGGTGCTTTCTCCATAGAACATCAATGACTGCTTGAAATAAAAGGTGGTAGGCTTAGATCTCCTTATTCCAAAATACTTCATTATTTATTAAATCATACTTTTAACTAATAGTTATTGAGTGCAAATATACATTATGTAACTATTGAAATGGAGGCTCTGAAAGAAGCCTACAATCTGAGAAAGGCTGTATTAGACTGTGTTTTTAATGGATGCAATAGACAGTGGGAGCCCCAGAAGAGTTTGAATTGTGGGATGACCTAATAAAAGCTGCAATCTAGCATTATAAATGTTCATTTTTATTAAGTAAATCAGGAAGGAATCTGTGATAAGCTTTATGCAAAAGCCCTCCCTGGAAATTACAGCTTAATAGTCCTCTACCCACAATTTATATAGAGACAAGGCTTAAGGTGATTTGGTCTGACTCATTTCAATTCAAGACATATTTAGCAAATACCTGTTGTGGCCAAAATGCTGAATATAGAAGTGAGAATGTCTCTGCCTGCTCCTTAAAAATATTTAATCTCATGGGAAGGATGAAATAAGTACCTAAATATCTGTACTATGTAACAGAATATAAATATCATTAGAGAGGTGAAACAAAGTGCTACTGAGGTATATAGGCAAAACACAGTCTATTGGCTGCAAATCAAGAGAGATTTCAGAGAGATTATAAATCTCACAGTACTGTAGATACACCTGTGGATGAAGCTGTTTGCCTTTGTGTTTTACCCACAGTGATATGAATAAACAGAATTTCAGCAGGCTCCCATGACGTGGTTGTAAGAGGACATTTCCCAAAGGGAATACAACAATTTTTTTAGCAGACAAGGATAAACATTTACCATGCAACAATTAATGGCTGTGTAATTTTACTTGAGAGTAAACAGGGAGGATCTGGGACCATCAGAAAAAAATGATTTTGAAATATTTTTAATACCAGCCTTACTTTTCCTACATTATGATAATGTACATATGGTTCACCACAAAATGTGATTTATAATTAATATTAAATCACTTTATTTTTTGTAATGAGGGCTTCATAGGTCTAAGTGCTTTATGCTATATTTTCAGTCTTTATGTTACCCTACTGATCTTCTAACACTGCACATTTACCATCAAGAAATTATTTCTCCTGCTTTCAGCTGGACTGTTTACTCTGGAGGCGTGGTGCGTAATTATCATTTTTCACTTCCCTTTACTGCCCTTCTAGCTAGTATTTACTCTTCCCTAGATATCCTGTCTTCCTCCTTTTTGATTTACTCTGGTGTACATCTGCAAGTAACTTCCCAGATAAAGACAAGTAGCAGATTTCTGACGTTTAATTCTGTACTCATGCTTTGAGTATGAGTATACTCATGAGTTAACTTTGGAGTCATTTTCCATTGTCTTTTAACATGCAGTTTTTCTGATGCAAACTCTAAAGCCTTTATAACTTTTGTTCACTTTTTGTTTTCTGTTTTATTATTTGTTGGGTTTTTTTTTGTTTTTGTTTTTGTTTTTTGTTTTTTTGTTTTTTGGCTTTCTTTTCTGGAAGCTATTTGATATTTTATTCATTTTGGCTATGTGGAAAAAAATCACTGTGAGATGTTTTATTGAGGTCATTTTGTCCGTGGGAGGTGTGTGAGCACATGTGCGAGTGCACTTATTCCTTTTCTACACTTAGTGTGCCTGATCAATTTTAGTGCTTCTGTCACTTTTTATTACAGTGAAATTTTTTGCTTTTATTCTCTTACTGTGTATCCTATGTTTTTTTCTTTTCAGGAATTTCTATTTGTCTATCTGATAACATGAAGCATACCTTCATGTCTCCCAAATTTTCAGTTTCTTAGTTGTTTTACTCTAAATTATAAGACTTTGATTCTATCACTATTTCAGCACTCTTAATTTAAGGTTATTTCTTTTTCTGTCATTTCCCCCCAGTTTCTTGTAGAACTCCGTTCTGCTTTTTATGAATCCAAAATCTAGAATTTTTCTAATGATACCAGTTAGATATAGTTTTCTCAGTGTTCGAAATATCACTCATCCGGAATCAGGAATTAGCATTTTTATTTGTATTGCAGGCTTCCTTGACATATTTAGTGGACTTTGGCTATCCATTCATTTCTTTTTTTTCTTTTTTCCTTTTTCTTTTTTATTTTTCTTTATTTTTTCAGTGATCCAAGATTCATTGTTTATGCACCACACCCAGAGCTCTATGCAATACATGCTCTCCTTAATATATTGGGGTAACTCGGAGGGGGAGATGAACCATGAGAGACTATGGACTCTGAGAAATATCCATTCATTTATAGTAGTGGGTGGGACTTTTAGGCTAATAGACTTAAGCTAAGAATGAGCCTTAGGAATTTAGCTATTATGGAGGGTATTCTTAAACCCATAATAACAAAAATGTGTGCAGACTCTGTTACTGTGTGGTACAGATATCCTATTATCCTGTGTCTTTTAAGACTATTGGTTCAAACTCATTAGAGATGATTTTTTTGTGGGGGGCGGGGAATCTGTATGTTTTTTCTATAATAGGACTAAAGGAGGCAGGGGAAAAGTCCAGATAGACCACTGAATGCTCCATTTCCCACCCCCACTTCTCATACCTACCTCTGTCTGTCACTATATCCCTGAAGTTCAGCATCTCTTGGTATTCTTCAGAGCCATTCATCTGTATCCTCTGCTACATTTTTTTCACTTTAGGGTTTTTTTTTTTTTGCCCAAGGGGTACAGGTCTGTGAATCATTAGGCTTACACCTTTCACAGCACTCACCATAGCATAAACCCTCCCCAATGTCCATAACCCATCCACCCTATCCCTACCCTCCCACCCCCCAGTAACCCTCAGTTTGTTTTGTGAGATTGAGTCTTTTATGACTTGTCTCCTTCCCAATCCCATCTTGTTTCATTATTTTTCCCTCCCTACCCCCCACAACCCCCACCCTGCCCCTCAAGTTCCTTATATCAGAGAGATCATATGATAATTGTCTTTCTCTGATTGACTTATTTCGCTTAACATAATACCCTCTAGTTTATCCATGCATTTATCTTCAACTATTTTTTTGTCTTCCAGGGAAGTTTTAGCATTTCTTACCCACTCATGTCCTGTATTATATAGTCTTTATTGATTGTGAAACATGCTTTTCTGTCTTACCCTTATTATATTCTTAGGTGGGATAGAGTATAGACATATGTGCTTGATTTGCCTTCATAAATCATAAATTGATACCATTTTTTAAATTAGGGAAGTGATATGATATGTGCTGTCATTTAGAGAAATAACCTAATAGTGTTTTATATGGATTGGAGTGGATATAGGAAATACAATTTTTGAGGTTGTGTATTGTCAACACGTAAAAAGAGATCTATTAAGAATGTGAACAATGGAAATAGGAAGGCAGAGATTTTTAGAGTTATATCTGTGGAATCTATCAACTGTACTAATGTGCTTTGAACTAAATTTTGTGGCTCTGGAAGTGCTAGAAGTTAACGAAAAAGCAGTATATCTAATACCATAATATAGAAAAAGGCAGTGGCTAATTTGGACATCCTTGTAATTTGGTAATTAAGAGTCCAACGGCAAGTGTCCTCGCATAGAGAGCAGAAGCTTTGTCCTATTCCTGATGTAGCTCACTTGATCTACTAGTTGTTTGAGCATTCACAAGTACCCATGTTCTTTTGGAAAGTACTAGTCACAATGGAAGAGCATAGGGAATAGTGTTGCTCATGGAAAATACCACCCAGATCAAGAATCAGAGTATTGCCAACAGGGTGTAATCTACTTGTGTATCTTTTTTGATCTCAAATCTCCTCGGACAGGTCCTAACAGATTCCATCAAGGCTGGAGGCTTTGTAAGTGCCTGTTACAGCCCCTGTTTGACAACCAGGTTGGTTTTAAGGAAATACAGAACATGGAGTGTGTCCCAGTGTCCTTAGAGCCTTATGACTGGTGAAAGACTTCTTCCTTTCTGCAACAGAGAGGGGTGTGTATACACCAGGAGCACTCAGGATCTGCATTATGACTAGTGAGAGCATTAGGGAGACAATTCCTCTGAGGAAGGATTAATTTGTATGCTTAACCATTAATCAGTTCAAAATGGATTAACTTTATATTTGGAATTGTTGGACTAATTTGTGTGTGTGTGTGTGTGTTTCTATGTAGGTGACCTGGATGTTTTCAGCAGAGGGAAGGGGAAGGGGTTTGGAAACTCTTTACCGTATAGCATGTAGTGTGTAGAATTATATTTTATCTTCCTATTTTCAGTCTGTTCCTTTGTTTTCATCCCTCTTTTAGGTGAACCTCTATTTGGGTCCCTCCGGTTGACTAATTTAGTGAACGTTGGCAATTTTTTTCTGTCAAGAGGCAAATAATACATCTTTTTGGCCCTGTGAAATATATAGTTTCTGTTACAACTACCTAGCTCCATAAAAAAGCAGCCACAGACAATAATATGTGAAGGAATAGGTGTGACTGTGCTTCATTAGTTATTTACAAAGTCAGTGGTAGGATGGGTGTGGCCAGCAGGCTGTAGTTTTCTGACTTGTGATTACAGTGCAAAATTCAGATTTTTTGCTTGGTGAGAGAGAAATAATATATGGAATGTGAGTAGAAGGTTCTTTTACACATACTAGTCAAAATCTGAATTTTCATCTCACAAATCATTATCGCTTTTTGTGGCTTCTGGTTCCTGTACTTCCCAAACATCTCTGGGATTCTGTGAGAAAATTTGTTTACTTCCTATCAGTTTATGACAAAGTAGGAACTTAAGTATTCTCAAAAGTTCAGAAAAGCTATTTGTTCTGAGAAATCAGTGATTTCTCATATACCTCTTTTCAGTCTTCCCAAAAGGCAAAGGATAAAAACCGACAATTTTTATTGACTCTCTTTGTATTCTTGCCTTTCCCTTTTCAGTTTGCACTTTATACCATGCCGTATTTTATTAGAGTATCAGAAAAAAGTAGAGATAAAGGACTGCCTTTAGCTACTCAATTTCTGCCACAAGCTGACCTCTTCCTCTTTTGAATTAGCAGATTTCTACCGTTAACTTACCCAACTTTTGCAACTTTAGTTTTAGCAATATAATAACTACTTAATGATAACAATATAATCTTATAAAGCTTTTTGATAATGGAATAAATAAAGTAAACATGAATAATAACTAGAGAATGAGGCCTTTGTGGCTTTTTTCTAACTAGCTAAAAAAACCCAGAAACTATTATAGCTACACTAGATTTTGCAAAGGCATGTGTTAATAAACCAATTAGACTCAATTTGATTACTTCTGCTATAATGAACAACCAGAACATTCCAATTTACTTAATGCTTGTTTATTTTTTTGATATAATTTTCACCATATTTTTTTACTTAATTTTAGAAGTCAGATATTTAATATTGCTCACCTTGGTTATCATGTGGATATACTCTAAGTTTGTATAGTGAAGGTTGTATATTAATTCTGCTATAATCATTAATGAGATGTTTAATTTTTTTTTAAAGATTTTATTTATTTATTTAACAGAGAGAGAGAGAGATTACAAGTAGGCAGAGAGGCAGGCAGAGAGAGAGGAGGAAGCAGGCTCCCCGCTGAGCAGGGAACCCGATGCGGGCCTCGATCCCAGGACCCTGAGATCATGACCTGAGCCGAAGGCAGAGGCTTTAACCCACTGAGCCACCCAGGCACCCGAGATGTTTAATTTTTAATATCTTTGTATCTTATCTTTTTGTCAATAGGCATCTTACTTCCAAGGAATATTAAAGAGAAACTAAGACTGGATTCTCTATTTTGTTTTATTTCCCTCTAATAAAAAGGGTAGGATGATATTACAGAATATAAACCAGTACCAGAGTACAACTTTCCAGAGGAGTTTATGTACATCTATCCATTTATGTTCTTTTTTTCATTTTTGAGCAATAAGATAAATTAGTATAAAGTAAGTTTAATATAATCTGTGTCCATCTTTAATGGTGTAATGTAGGGTGGCATAATGTTTCTGGCTTTATTCTACCGATTTTATTCAGTTAAAAGGGAAAAGAAAGAGCATGGTTGCATTAAGGTATGTTTATGATCTAAAAGGAACTTTTCCATCTCAAGCTGTGGGGACTAAGTCCTTCAGCTAGTCACCAGTAAACCACTGTGCAGTGACACCTTTTCTCTCAGTGAGATATTCTTCAGCATTCTCTACAGAAGCCAGTACACTATAGAGACACCTGAGAAATGGTGAGTCTAATGATGAGACCAGTTTTTCTCATGATAAAAATCTAAATAGCCACCCTAAGACTAATATTGAATATCAGGGCAGAATACATATACATTGACAGATGATTCACTGACCTGGAGTATAAAGTAGACATTGCTCCAGATTCTTAATCTTCTTATGAAGACTAGGGCCCAGTAAATCCCATGAGTTCCTATATACTTTCTAAGAAATGCATTCCTTGTTTTCTGTGAAAGTAAGGTTAGGTTATAGGCTTGAGATAATTGTATCCCATACAATACTATTCATAGAGGAAAAGTAGGCAGTTGGTTTACTTCCTAAGTTTCAGAGGTTTTACTACCACATATCATATCAAGCAGAATTGTTGGCCTCATGGAATGGTGTACTGGCTTTTTAAAGACCTTCTTAAGATGCTTATTACTAAGGGTGGAGGGATGTCCTACAAAAGGTAGTAAATGCTCTGAGCCAGCAGCCAATAAATGGTTTTCTTTTTCTTATAATGAACAAATATGAGTCCAGGAACCAACGGAAACATGAGTTGTTCTGTTTTGATTCTCGTAACCCAGTCACCAGTGTTACTTTCTATTTCCACAGGATTAAATACTGCTGGTCTAAAGATTTTAGTTTCAAAGAATAATATTGCCACTAAGATAAACACTGTTTTCACCAAACTGCATGCTAAGACTGCCACCTGATTCCTTATGACATTGAACCAATGTGGAGGCACAATATATACCAGTACTCTTATATTGACATCAGTGAGTAACCTTAGTTATTTTAAAGCATATATTTGTTTGTTCCTCCTGATCTACTTTTTATCATCTCTAGTCTTCACTCTGTTCTGGGGTGATAAATGGTATAAACCATATCAAAAATCTCTGATTTCTAATTTGTTTCAGTTAATTGAGGGGACCTGGGAAAGTATCTAAGTTACTGTATTTCTGCTCCAGAATTCTTCCTTTCAAATTGCCTTATGCTGACTGTTCCCCGGTATTAAAGGTTACTGCTTCTTTGGAGATAGGTGAAATTCAGATCTTTTTTAGTTTTATATTCAGTCCATTCCTTTGTCCCCTTAGACATAAGCATGGTATAGCTCAATTGCTAAGGAACCACAGGTTAATGCATTATTCAGTTTGGGGTTTGTCAAGGGGAAGCATGTCTTCCTTTGCTTAAGGATATTATGCCTTTAGGGTGATTATACCGTAATAGTGAAGAATGCTGATGTTGTAATTATTGTTATTGGGATATAAACATGGATAGAAGCTGTAGGGATCCTTGTAGCCAACGTGGTGGAATGTACCTGATTGCCTCTTAGCAGCTCTGCACCATTCTCTGTCTTCTTTGCTCTCTACATTATCATATGAAGTGAAAGATTGGGAACTGCGCACTCCATGTCCTTCCTAAAAGAATCTAGGTTAGATTCTGCCAGGTATTCATTTGAGATTTGGAAGGCAGAAAAAAAGAGAAAATTCATACTAGTGTAACTTCCAGCATTGGCAAACGTGCTCATGAGCAGTGATAGGCATTCTATATGAGTTTCTGGAAAATGACTTGCTCGTTCTGCAGGTAGCTGTGACCTAACTAGTGGTTTTTCTGTGATTCCTGAAACTATCCAATTTCACGTAAACTAACTGGATTGACCTTCCTGATCTTCTCCCATCCAAGTACTAACCAGGCCCCCTTCCTGATCTTCGTTTTCTGGTCCTTCCCACATTTTTGGAAGCATCTGTCTTTTTAAATTTTTTGTGTGTGGAAGGCATACAGTGGTTTCTTTTTTCCTGAGTATTTTGATTAACACAGATGGTATATATTTCCTTTTAATATGTACATTATATTATATATAAATGGATATATATACACACATATACATATACACGCACACATAGATATAACTACCATGTTTACATAATCAGAGTAAAGTGACTAAGATGAATTATTTATGCTTTCATTTAATTCACAGTGTGTTGCGAATAGGTAAGTTATAGTGCCAAATTAGAGATATGTCTAAATTCTATGGCTGGCAAGAAGATAAAACCATTTAGAATGCTCCAGTTTTGAAGTATCAGGGAAGGTTTACTCTAGGTGAGTTTTAGCTGAATGTGACTGTATGACTAAGAGTTAATCAAGTGAACAAGAAACTGAAGGTATGGGCACCTGGGTGGCTCAGTGGGTTAAAGCCTCTGCTTTCAGCTCAGGTCATGATCCCAGTGTCCTTGGATCAAGTCCCACATTGGGCTCCTTGCTCAGTGGGGAGCCTGCTTCCTCCTCTCTCTGCCTGCCTCTCTGCCTACTTGTAATCTCTGTCAAATAAATAAAATCTAAAAAAAAAAAAAGAAAAAAACTGAAGGTAGCCTCAGTGAAGGAACACCATGGGAAATGTGACATTAAAGTAAGAAGAGCCAAGTGTGTGAAAACTAAATGTGTTTTGGTATTACAGAACCTCTTCACAGTGGTGAGAGGTGATTCTGGGCCTAGGGCATGTACAGATGTATTGCCATTTTAAAGCTCTTGGACTTTGTCCTGTATTCAATGTGAAAATAAAACAAAGTTTACCAGCTGGAAATGGAATAGATAGATTCAAGGCTCATGAAATAAGAATCACCACAGGTTTGTGTTATGGCAGCAAATGGTCTTTAATATATTAAAATATTTGCCCTTAAAATATGGCAGTTAATTTATATATGAGTGAAGGGCTCCTTCCCATAACTACAGTATAAATTAGGAACTGACTGTAGTCATGAAACATAATGGCAGCACTTAGATTTTGCATTTGCTAATTAAATTTAAGTTCTGATTTTGAACTTTTGGTCTACTTGACCAAACATTCAGAAGAGAGACGATTCTATCTTGAAAGGTCTCACAGGATGCTAAGTTATATAGTTTTAGATGTTCATTCTAATTTAATAGCACATGCAGTCACTGTGAAGACTTTCTTATTTAAATATTTATGTATTGCAACAGACACTAATCTTTGCTTTTTCTTCCTTTCATTGAAGACAAAATCAATCTATTTTCCACAAATATCTAGGGGGTAAAATAAAATCTCCTTAAGGCTTTATTTATTATCTAGGGTAGGGATAGGGTGGATGGGTTATGGACATTGGGGAGGGTTTGTGCTTTGGAGAATGCTGTGAAAGATGTAAGCCTGATGATTTACAGACCTGTACCCCTGGGGCAAAGAATAAAAAATTAAATAAATAAATTAAAATAAATAAATAAATACNGAAAGATGTAAGCCTGATGATTTACAGACCTGTACCCCTGGGGCAAAGAATAAAAAATTAAAAAAATAAATTAATTAAAATAAATAAATAAATACAAAAAAATTATTATCTATTTATTTGTTTTTATTTTTAAAGGTTTTATTTATTTGTTAGAGAAAGAGAGAGCACATACAAATGGAGGAGGGGGGGGAGAATCAGGTTCCCCGCAGAGCAGGGAGCCCAGTGTGGGACTTGATCCCAGGACTCTGGGATCATGACCTGAGCCAAAGGCAGATACTTAATAGACTGAGCCACCCATGTGTCCCACCTTAAGGCTTTAATGCTTCTTTTTTGGAAGATTGGGTAGAAACACATCATTAATTCTTTTATTAATTTTTTAAGTTGAATGAGAACATACGTTTGAAGGAAAAATATTTAAATAATGATGTCAAACCTGAAAAACATATTTCTACACTAAAACTTATTTTAAAATCACAAGTTAGTATTATCTTGTTATTTAAAAAGTGATCTATGAATATCTAATAGATAATATTTGGTTTTAAAACTTAGCCTTATTTGTAAAATTTCATGTTTCCAAAAGGAGTATATAATGCAGTATTTACACAAATTCATACTGATTGATTTTATTCTTAATTAGAGATGTTTTTAAATTTTATTTTTTTTTCTATTTATTGGGATAGCTCGTTCAGTATGTTAGCTGAAGCATAGGGGAAGCATCTGACACCTATTATATATGAGAGGTTGTTAAGTCATGTCAAAAATACAGACATGATTACAATTTTCCAAGAATCTAGTGTTATGTTTTCCTTGCAATCAATGCATGCATTAACTAAGTAGAAAAATAATTGCATTTTGTATATTAAGAGATTGAAGCAAAAATAATCCGCATGAGAATATTTTCAAAATAAGCATTATAATTCTTCTATTTGACAACATAGAGATAAGGCCAAAAATTTAGCCATCATCCTGCTAGTATTTCTCACTATAATTTATAGCTCTGTCTAGGTCAGTAAATTGAATAGGTAGACGTCAATCTGTCTAGTAAAACAGTCAGCATTAAGAACATTGTTACGTTGGGAACACTATTTTCAAAATTAAATTTCCTAAACTCCTTCTTGGCAAGCCCTTACTTTTCTTGGAAGCAGGCAAAAGTGATTACATATTAGCATGAGAGTGAAAGTGGAATTGCAGAAATGAAGGTCTTTGCAGAGAACAATCAATAGAAATGAGGTAACTGAATGAAAATCAAGAGTTTAAACTGTCAACTCATCAGTAGCTTTCCCTTGGTAACCATGGAATTTAAAGTTGTGACCTTCAGTGGAAATAGATGTTTTTATAAATTGTTCCAAATTGTTAGTCAAAACCTGAGATTTTCTGAGAAAAAAGTTAATTCTATCTCCTCTGTATATTAAAAACACACACATACACAAACTAACAATATGTTAACCTAGTTGCATGAACAACTGACTCGGATATAAATATAGTTTTGTTTTATCAATAAAATATAGGGCCAAAATAGGTATAAGACAAGGAAAAAAAATAAATCAGGTTTTAGATTCTTTTTTTTTTAAGATTTTATTTATTTATTTGACACAGAGAGAGAGGGAGAGATCACAAGTAGGCAGAGAGGCAGGCAGAGAGAGAGGAAGAAGCACGCTCCCTGCCAAGCAGAGAGCCTGATGCGGGCCTCGATCCCAGGATCCTGAGATCATGACCTGAGCCGAAGGCAGAGGCTTTAACCCACTGAGCGACCCAGGCATCCTAGATTCGTTTTTGATCTGGAGTAATAATACAGCTTCTTTGGCTTCCAGTCCCAATACAATATCATCTTTAACTTTACAAGGAGAATATTTTCTTTTCTGTCATTGAGTCAACTTATTTAATTTACTGTGTATGTCTTATCCTTTTTTATTTCATGGTACTTAAATGTCCTTAGAAGGGTTTCTCTAATTAAATAAGTCTTACTGAAATAGCTTATTTTGAGGACATAGGCTTTTTCTTCTTCCTGAAAGCAGTATATTTACTCAAATATTTGAAATATCTAATATGCCTTTACTTTGTGGGGTGAAATGTAAGATTGTATTTCTTCGATACAAATGTTTCTCTAATCTGGCTGTAGTAGTCAGAGATAGCAGTTCTGAAATCTAAAGATTCAGCAAGAGCAATTAAAGAGATGGAAATTGATTAATTAAATGTCCACATTATTACATTTTGCACATCTCTAACTCTTTTGTCAAGATCTTAAAGATGCCACTATGAAAAATATGTCTGATGGGATTTTATTAAGTGGCCGGTCTGACCTACATGCTAATGCTCATGGCTTAGGTAGAAGCATTATCTTATGATGCCTTCTTTCTTAATTTCCTAGCCCAATTTATCAGTGTGCATAGAAATGTATAGATAAAATAAAAGTATGCCATAAAATTCAACATACTCATTATTATGCATCCTGTTACAGAAGCATTTCATTATGATTTTTGCTTTCAGAAAAATGAGAGCTAAATATGATCAACTCAAAACATAACTAATTTTTGAAGGTAGAAATAAAATAAGTTAGTAAAAAATAAAAAAACATTTTGGAGATGGTAATATAATATTTATTATAGTAGGGGCTTTTATGTTTTATACCTGACATAGAATTGTAAGGAGATAAGTAGTTGTAAGTAGTTGTAAGTCAAATTTTTAAAAAGTTTGATGGCTCAAACTATAATTCAGAATAATACATGTATTTTCTATATATCGTATATAACCATAACTATGTTTAAAAACTAAAAATGAAATATAGACAGATTCTGATATGGATTTATAGTTTTCAGTCATTTTGTAAATGACTGAAAACACTAATATAGGAGTAGCATGGAAATGGAGTTTCTTCAGGTTAGGTCTTCTGTGTTCTACGAATCGACTTCTATGGGTCCTGAGCTGTTAGGTGCCCTCTTCATGAAGGCAGTCTAGTTCATTGTCAAGTTTACAGAACTTGATAGGAAACCTGGAATATAGAATTCACTTAATAAATATTGTTGAGTAAACAAATTAGAATTTGAAAGTGGGTGCCACTTTTTTTACATAGAAAGTAACAGATTCAGGGACACCAGGATGGCTCAGTCGGTTAAGTGTCTTGATATCAACTCGGGTTTTGATCTTAGGTTCGTGAGTTCAAGCCCTGTGCTGGGTTCCATGCTGGGCTTGAAACCTACTGAAAGAAAGAAAAAATGAGAGAGGGAGGGAGGAGAAAGAAAAGAGAGGAAGGAAGGAAGGGAGGGAGGAAGGGAAGAAGGATGAAGAAAGGGGAAAGGGAGATAAAGAGAAAGAGAAAGAAAAGAAAGAAAAATAGATTTTCAGTCATTAGGTCTATATTTATAAAAATTTATTAAACAGTATAGTATTTATATCTGATATTTCCAAGGAATTTTAGTTCTTGTTCATCTCTGCAAAATGCATGTCATTACATACTCATTATGTAAGAAATATATTTTCTGTCTCTTTGAAAAGAATTAAAGGAGTTAAAATGTGTAATGCTTTTAACCGGAGCTTAGCACATATATTTATTGTTTGTTTTTACTAATTATTTTTGATCTGAGCATTCTGGGTCCTGTGTTTATGCACAGTGGTGCTGTAATAGTTGTTTTGTTTATTTTTGTTTGTTTGCTTTGGTTAAAAAAGGATAAATTACTGAATTGAGTCAGAGCAGAAAATGGATTGACTATATAGTAAAAACATGAGTACTCTAAGACTTTATTTTGCTCATTGAAGCCAATGATATTTTTGTTTTTGCTTTTTATTTTCAGTATAAAAACAGTTACTGCTGCTTTGTCTTGAGCATCTGATGCATTAAATTACACCTGTGATGGGTGTTTTGTGTAAAATGAAGACTTACCTCCCCAGAAAGGGATTCTTACACTAACCAGTTTTTCATGAAATGACATCAGTGACCAGTTCATTCTTTAATAGCAGGATAGTGCAGTCCACCGGGTAGCAGTCCATATTCTAACCTTTTGGTTACTTTGAAATACTCTTATCTGCTTTAGATAAATTAGTTTGGATTCTATTTGGAGGGGAAAAAATGAAGTTTATGGAATCTGAAGCTCATTCCCATCTTGTCATTCTATGATAAATCATGTGGGTTACAAAGCCAGTTGTCCTCCGAGAGCAAATCTAAAATTGCTCTACAAATATATCTGACCCATGCATCTACTGCTTCCAATAAATGTTTGCTTTTTAAACTCAGTATTAATGTAGATATATTTTGTAGATGCAAAACAGACTTACATGGTTGGCTTAGTTTTTTTTTTTAAGAATTGTTTTTTATTCCTTTTCTAATAAACTTAGATGTTAAGTGGTATAACTAGCATATTAAAAAAAAACCCTTCATATTCTTTTTTAAACACAGACTTTAGTCTCAGCCAGTATATGTGGACTTGAACCCTATATTTTAAACTTCAAATTTCATTTATCTGTCCTAACCTGCTTTCGAAGAAAATGAGACTCCCACTCTTACAGCCACTTTACCAAATTAAAAACAAACAAAACTCAGGCTTTGATTCTTTTTGCCTAAATAAGAATATTGGATAGTAACTTTAATTGATAGGTCTCACGTTGTTAGGCATGATAATGTGTTTAAAATTACCATAGTTGGAGTTAGAGATATATAATTCTATAAATTAAAAGGAAATTTTCTTATGCTGATTTTGTCATACATAGATAGGCAGTGCTTTGGTTTTGAAATGACAGATACACATATTTCTACCTTAGTTTCAGTACATGAGCTGTATGGTTTGTAGCAAGTTTTCTGGGAATTATATAAGATAAAATACTTTAAATTGTCTGGCATACTTCTTTTCGTATTTTAGTTACTGTTGCCAAGTATTCAAGCCATTCTTTTCTACTATAGCCACATTGATACCAGCAAGAGAGTGCTAAGATGCTGTGTATTTTTAAATTTTATTTATTTTTAAAGATTTTATTTATTTATTTGACAGAGAGAGAGGCAGTGAGAGAGGGAACACAAGCAGGGGAAGTAGGACAGGGAGAAGCAGGCTTCCCGGTGAGCAGGGAGCCCAAAGCGGGGCTTGATCCCTGGACCCTGGGATTATGACCTGAACCAAAGGCTGATGCTTAACGACTGAGCCACCCAGGCGCCCCTGTATTTTTTATTTTTACAGTGAAGCAACTGTCATTAAGAGTAATGTCTATGAGGGGTGCCTGGGTGGCTCAGTCAGTTAAGCCTCAGCCTTCGGCTCAGGTCGTGATCCCAGGGTCCTGGGATCGAGCCCCACTTCTGGTTCCCTGCTCAGCGGGGAGCCTGCTTCTCCCTCTCCCACCCACCCCTGCTTGTGTTCTCTCTCTCTCTCTCTAATAAATAAAATCTTTTTTAAAAAAAGTAATATCTATGAAATATAAAGTGTATTCAGTGCTCTCAATAAATACATAATCTAGTAATAACGCAGGTAAATATTTGTTTATCAAGTGACCCAGGAAACAACCAACACGGAGATTAAGAGAAGGGAATAGATCATTGCGAACCAGAAGAATAATAAGATAATAGTAATAACTGGCATTGAAGGCTTTCTCTATATTACCTCACTTAAAATGAAGACCTAAAGAAATAAGGCTGAAGTATTCTCAGTTTACTAAGTTAGAAATTGAGGTTTTTTGCCAAAGTCACTCAGTTACTGAGGGGTATAGCAAGATTGGGAATACAAGGAGTCTAACATAAGACCTTCTGTTTTTAATAATCACAAAGTACAACTTTTTTGGTTCAAGATTTTTAGGTAACAGAGGAGGCTTCTGATTAATGTATGTATGTTAAAGAGCTGGAGTAAAACAAAAGTGCAGATTGAGTATGTGGTATTTTGGGGACATTGAAAGTTACAAGGGAGATTATAGATTGGGTTACTTAAAATTGAATGTTAGAAATGAGATAGTCCAAACACACCTTGAATTCAGACACAGGAATTAGTTCTAACCTCAACAAAAATATGCATACAAATAGATCCCTTTTCAGATATTCTGAGTAAAAGTGTACAGAATTATTTTGTTTATCCAAAACTTTGACCTCATCCTTCTCTTTCTTAAAATTAGCTGGAAACATATACTCAGAAGTTAGTGACTCAATATGGCAACAGTATATCTAGGGCTTACTTTATATAGTACTTTGATTCATTGAAAACTGACCTATTATATTGATAACTGATGATGGTTACTCTTAGGCAAAGCGATATAGAGTTCTCCTTAAACCTGTAGAAAAGATTTTATTGTTCAGCAATGTGCTACTTTAAAAATATTGGTTTCCATTGGTAGCATATTGCCTAAGATTTGTAATAAGCACAATTTAAAAGTAATATTCTAAACATATCATTTCCATATATATTAAGTAAACTATAAAATAAGAGATTTTGAATGGGAAAGGGAAGTCTTTTGGATTACTATTAATTTCTTAATATCATAAGCAGGGTGGGTTATGTTCATGTGAGTAGTATTGATGTGGAAAAGTCAGACAGGAGTTTTCAAAAAGAAATAACCTTGAGTTACATTTTGGATGCCCTCCAGATTTAATATAACTATGTAATTTGAAAATATAATATTAGCTGTATATTTTAACTGTTAAGTTTAATTTTCATGAACTATTCTTGTACTGATGTCATTGTATACCATCAGTGATAGTGGTTAGATGTAGTCAACTATGTGCTCAAATAGTCTGTTTTGCAGCCAACTGTGTGTGTGTGTGTGTGCACGCATTCTCAGAGGAGAACGAACTCCATAGGATTCAGCCTTATCAAAACAGTTTCTATAGATTCTTTTTTCTCTTTTGAATATGTACTTATGAGGATTCTTAGCATTTATTAATGCTGACAGTTTTATCATATACTTTTGGTTTTTAAATGATAAGTCCATAAAATTCCATAAAGTTTCCTTGAGTCCTTCTGTGCAGTACCTGTTATTTTTAGTACTTGTATGGAGTGATATAATTTCTGAAAATTATCAAGCCAAATTACATAAACACATCTGTTCATTTAGATACTTCATGAACAATAAAGAATGTTATAATAGGATGGCTAATTTCCCAACAACATTAACCATGGATAGTCTCTGATTTTGGAGCACAATGGCAAGATTATACTTTCAAGTAGGAAATAATTTGAAAGTGTTTGCAGAACAGCTTTGCTCTTTATTTCAGTCTTTTAATAGCAATATATTAGATTATAACTGACTGATTCTTAATGCAACAGTGAAATATGAAAATCTAATTTACATGTCAAAGCAAAGACAAGATGGGAAGAGAGGTTGAAAGGCTAAATTAATCATTTTATATTTATAATTAGAACGTATCTGTACCTATAAGACATGACAATATGCATACTTTTATATGAAAATAGTGATTATATCAAATCATGAGTTTGCTCTTCTTTTAGTAAAGGAACTTCCCCTCATTGGCTTCATGTTATTTTCACTAATGAAGGAAGACATTATTGATGTCTCTCAGAGAAACTTTCTTCAAAACCAACCTCTTGAAATTTGAAACTTATCTAATCAAAATATTCCACTTTAGGAGCAATACCCACTCATTTTATTACTATAAGCTTAATGGTTATAGAGGAATTGCATTTAATATTCCCTTTGAATCTGATTTTTCAAAATCAATTAATTCTTAATTCTAATTTCAGTTCTTCTGGGCCATTGATTCTTTTCCTCACTAGGCTCTTTTAATCACTTGACTTCCTCAAAAAGCAACAGTTCAAGTTTCTTAGAGAAAAGTTTCTATAAAAAAATTAAATGCATATAAATGTAACAACCTAAATATGTCTTCACTGCTAATGCCTTTTCCCCCTGCATTTGTAGTGTGAAGAAGTATACATCAAACAAAATGAGTAACCTCTCTAGTTCCTTCTGTACATATCTCTTCAATCTTCACTAGCACTCTTGAAGCCACCTGGCACATTATAAGAATATTAAATGCAATGTTCTTTTTGTACCATGTTCTGTAATGGGTGTGATAATTTTTTAAAACATTGCAACAGATTAGAAAAAATTGTTTTCATATACTGTCAAATGCATAAATATTTTCTTAAATGTTTATAGTTTTTAATTTGTATTATGAGTGTGTGTGTGTGTGTGTGTGTGTGTGTGTGTGTGAGTGAGTGAGTGACTTTATGGCACCTCTTATTGTGTTTTAAACTCACCCTTGCTATTTTTGCAGTGTTTCTCAAAAAATTTTCCTATCTTCATCAATGTTTTTGCTTTGAGAACATTATTTTACCAGGTTGTTGCTAGAGCAAGTGTTCCAGATTCTGTCCAGTATAACTCAACAATTCATAAATTCACAAAACTGTCGGGGATTTGGTGGCAAATATTTATTGGTCAGGCTTCAGGAGACTGATTGCTGGATGACTCAGAACACTCAATTTACTCATTGATTAATTCTTCCAAAAGTGTGAGCATCTGCTATGAATGGAGCTACTGGTTTGGATCTTTGCATGATCTTGCCGAATCAGTTATCTTATGTTAACAACATTAAGAATCTGAAGCAGCCAAAACCAACTCTTCTTTCTCACCCATAACACTTTAACACTTTCTTTTCTTATTTTGTTAGATCTTATAAAAAGAAATGGAAATTTATTTGCTGGAAGCCATACCTTTAATTGATGAATATCATTATTTGTTTTTCTTTCTTTACCCATTGACTGTTGCTGATACCTCTATTAGAATTTGATTCATATTTATACTCCTGTCACTAGTTAGTTTTATATTGACTTTCACCAATTACAGTGAAAGCTCTCTGAAGGCAGGGCATTTTTCAAATCCAATTTGGTTTCAGTATGTGGGACTATACAAGGGTCTAAGATGAAAGAGAGGTATGCAAAGAAGAGCTAGAGCTTAAAGAGAATGAATAATATCTCAAATGCTCAAATCACCTTGAGAACACTTTTTTTGTAGACCAAATCTATAAATTTGATTTTTTGAGAAAATATAACACTTAACCTTTTTCTAAACCATTTCTTTGCTTTAGTACCATTTTAATCTCTGTTTTCAAAGAGGCCAGTGACCACATGCTTTTCCCAACATTTTTTTCCTCTCGAGGACTCTTCTTAAAATAGAATCCTAAAGAGAGCATGGAGGCAGTGTTGGAGGGGAATATACTCTTGATAAGAAATAATGTGTTCCCATTCTGAAATATATATGAAACTCAAGCATAAAGTATATCCTTAACCAAAAGAATAGGACTTTGATTTTGGAAGTTTGAGCATTAACAAACTAGTGTGAAATGTGTTCTTGAGTCATGATACCAATTTGGCACCCTTGATTTTAAATAAAATTACCTAATTTTGATAAGCAACTTTAAGAAGAGTGATTATTGCTTTATGCAAATTATTTCATGTAATCCTAGAGCAACACTGTAAGAAAAGTTTTATCTCAGGTTTCCAGAAGGAGAAACTGACATCAAAGAGATTAAGGAATTTGCCTGAGGCCACGCAGTAAGTAAGGGAAGGACTCAGAACATAGATTTCTTTAATTCCAAATCTATGTTCTTTCTACTGATTTGCATGTTTACTGGATTTAGACAATTTCTTTATAAAAATATAAACTAGGTGATATTCCAGAAGTAAAAAGGAGTTGTTGATGTTGATACTTATATTACTACTATTACTATTAGTGTTTTTCTTCATTTATTATAAACACACACACACACACATACACCATAAAAGTTTCTGAAATTTTTACTTGCAGCCAAGGTATGTTTATCCAAAAGCAAACAAACTGAAGACTATAACTTTATCCCATATAACAATAGTACTTAACTGTCACTATGAACTAGAATCATGTAAGCTTTGAAAAATCTAGACTCAAGACCAGGCATTCTGATTCAATTGGTGTGATTTGAGAGACTTGTTTATCTATCCCACCTATCTATCTAAAACATTTAATTCTCAAGATTGAGGACCACTGCATATGTAATACAAATGTGCACACAATGTAATAGAAAAGGAGCCCTTTTAGAAAAAATTTTTTGATGTGGTCTATTTCCAGAATAGATTTTCTAAAATGTTGATTAGTTATCTGTAAGCACCATAAATACAGATAGTATGTGTTGAGCTTCCCTACTGTCTGAAAACTCATAATACAACTGTTATGATAGTAGGCTAATATATTCTGCACTAACAACCCTAATATCTAAATAATTGAACCCTACAGTTATTTCTCACAGGTGCTAATTTTATTGATTCCCAGTACTTTCCAGGATTTCAATACAGTAACTGAATGATCCTCATTGCTTCTGTCTTGTCGCCTCCTTAGTCAGTGTGATGAGGGAAGATATCACATCAGCTCTACTGTTTGTCAGAATGGATTAATCTGTCGCTTTATTAGAACCATTCACAAATCCTCACATAATTTCAGAAAGGTTGGGTAATATGGTGAAACACATAGAATATATAGTTCCTTGTACTGTTTCTGCCACAGTAAGTGAAGTAGAGGGCCATGTTTAGCTGCTTTTAATTAGGGAGGAGATGTTGAGGTGCTAGACAGCTATGGATAGTAGCACAAATAGTAGAATTTTAAAATGTACCATGTAACTTTGCTCTCTTCCTGAAGTTACAGGTTTTCAGAAAACGTTTTTTCTTTTTTCTTTCCTCCTCTGAATGAACTGATTTTTTCTGTTCCTGTTTTCTTTCCTGGAAAAATTATCTATTAAATGTTTCCGATTGTTGTTATATTAGGGTGAGATTAAAACAAGTAATTTTTCCTCTTAGCATTGGCCACATAGTCTAGTAAACACTGGGTGAATCAAATGGCAAAAATGGTATAAGTCAAGCCCATGGAAATGAATGGTTGGTTGACATTATTCCAATGTGATTGGTTATGATAGTAAAGATGAGTTGGTTTGGATCTTTTACTTGTACCCCTTAGATGAAAATAATCTTACAATTAAAAGCTGCAAAAGCCACAGAACATTTATATTTTTCCTATCTTGGTTACTTTGCTCATATGTATGAGATTATATGAAAGTGCATGATTTATTTAGGGAATTTGTTAAGAGCAGCCACCTCTAGGTAGCTTCTGATATATATGGGCTAATGATAGTTTATAACTTTTACTAAGAGTCAAATACAGAGGATCTTTAGCTAGTCCGAGGTGAAGCACCATTTTGAGCAAGAAGAAAAAGCACATAATTTTTTCAGTGTCATATGCTTAGATCAGTTGTTTTATCTATTAGCAATTAGTTTTTTCTGCTAAGATAGTTTGTGTCTATTCTGAAGTTTGTCCTTTGTCCTCTTTTTATAAAATCTTACGTAAATTTCTTATTCTGTTTTTCTCTTGATCCTCTTCAAATTTTAATCTCCTTCCAAATTGCTCAACATAATTCTCTAGCAATTATTCAATCCATATAGCTGTTGAATTTTTACAAAGCTTATCCAGAGAGGCCTCCTCACCTTGATGGATGATTATCTATTGATGAAGAAAAACCAAAATGATGAGTGTCATGTAAGAATATAAATATTATGTGTAGTAACATAGATGCTGAAAAAATATATGATTGGAGATATTAAATGATAGGCATAGGGGCATTTATACTGAATTATAAAAAGATGGTAAGGATTCTCAGAAGTGGAGGTGGGGGCACAGACAATTAGAGCAGTAGCAAGATAAGTAATTGTGTAGATATGGGAAAATGTTTAGAGTGTTGGAAAGATTAAGTGATCCAAAATAGGTCCACAAAGTCTGCATGAACAGCACATTTTCTGGAAAATATATGTTATAGGCATTTAGGGAGGATCTACAATTTCATTCTAAAGGTTAAGCCTATTCTGTAAGCAAAGATTCTTGGGCTGTGGTTGATATGATTGTGCCAGGCTTTGAGGGAATTACTTAAATATGGAAAAGACGTTTAGCAAGGAAAACATTTAAGAGGTTATTGAAATTTATTGTGAAACTTGATGAGAGGTGAAACTAATATAAAGAAAAGGAGTTGAATGCCAAAGGTATTTGTGGGTAGATGCCTTTATATATTTATCATGGAAGGGTGTGAAGCATTAAAAGAATTTTGTGGATTTAAGTACAGATGATTGGATATTTTTTTATATTTAAGACAAAAAACAAAAACAAAAAACAAAAAACCTAAAAGCACAAACTGAATTTTGTGAATGAATATAAATTTAGCTTTGTATTTTTCAGAATATTGGTTTGGAAAAGAGAATTACTTCAATTCAGCAATCTGAACTTTGCTTACCCTGATTAGCTATACTCAGTAAATCTTATTTCAGCAGGATATAGAAAATTCTGTATATGTCTGAGGTTAGATTTTACCTGATCCAAAGGTCCTCTAATCTCTTGCATGCTGTATCTGATTTCTGTGTCCAAAACCTTATCTGACTGACCAATTGATTTCAGCTTGGACATACTTTCTGGTATCTGATTGCTAGACAGTTTTTTAGCAATATTTCCTTCTTGACCTCTGCTTTTTTCAAACTTCATAATCTGTACCATCCTTCTGGGTTGTTATTTATTACTACCCCTTCCCTATATGTGTCCTGTTTCTTATGGTTCTGGATTTTATCCTTTCATCCTTAACCTACCACGACCTCTGACCTGGAAATAAGGCTTATACCTCACTCTTAGATACTATGATACATAATAAATAAATACCAAAGTAGAATTAAGATAAAAACAGCTATTCTGGATGAATCTATAAGGCCAGTTCACTTCCTTGGTAACTTTTTTATGTAAATAGAGGCTTATGAGTGAACATTTTAGGATGATTGTCTAAGAGTCAGGATTTCACTTAAATGCTTAATGTATAGATCAGGGATTTGAGTATCAGCAGAAACTTATTTATATGAAAGTAACAACTATTCCAGTACTTTTCAGTGCTTCAGCCAGTCATTGAAGGCAACTAGTATTAATTATCAAGGGCACTTAAGATCATCATTTAATACAATTACTAGAAATCATTGTGTGCCGGGATATAGAATCATGGCATATTAAAATTGCAGTGATACTTATGTGTGATCTAATCCTATAATTTAGGACAGGATGGCCATTTTTTTACTTTTTTAATTCTGTGGCATTACATCTACTGCTTTATATGCAATGAACACTAAATGATGAGGTCATGTGTATGACTTGTATTAATGAAATAAATATATTATCTTAGCCTGAATTTCAGACTGTTTTCCCATTTAGTTATTTTATGATGAATTTAAAACAAACTGAATCATTTGAAAGCCAGAATTTCTCTCTATACAACACATACAGTTCCCAGGGGATGGTATTTATGTTTCTTTGAATGACAGTCAACACTGTAGAAATTTAGTTAGAAGAATTATAGGTCAAAGATCTTGGATGTGAGTGACATTGGCAGCACAAGGAAATGATCAGGGAATAAGTTTTTTTGAACTTCGCCAGTCATATTCTGGGAGTCAGAAGTCTTATAAAGAAACCTAAAGGAAAGGTTTGTCAAATGCAGCTATTGTCTAGAAAAATGGAAATACTATGAAATAAGGCAGAAAACAAAACAGAATTGAACTGAACTTGAGATGACAATTAGTGGTAGAGAGGAACTTAGGTTTTGTGTGTGTGTGTGTGTGTGTGTGTTTTACTTATTTTGATTTTATATTTACTGAATAGTTGCCAAGATGGTACAGAGAGTTCCCATATGCCCTGCACCATCCATCTCTAATGTTCACAACTCATATGATCTGGTATATTTATCAAAATGAAGAAATTAACATTGGCACAATATTGTTAACTAATTTCAGATTTATATTTCAAAAGTGTTTTCACTAATACCCATTTTCTTATCTAGGACTCAGTACTGGATACCATGATTTATTTGGTCATCATGTCTTCTTAGTCTTCAGTCTGTGATTGTTTTTCAGTCTTTCCTTGTTTTTTTGTTTTGTTTTGTTTTGTTTTTGACCTTGATGCCTTGGAAGCATAATTGTATGGTAGAATGTCTCTCAGTGTGGATTTGTCTATAACATCTCATAATTAGATTATGGGTCTTGGAGAAGGATACCACAGAGATGAAGTGGCCTTCTTCTAACTTTATATTATGGGTGCATCGTATCTACATGAATTGTTATGGCTGATTTTAGCCTTAATTACTTGGTTAAGGTGGTATTTCCAGGTTTCTTCACTATAGTTACTGATTTTTTCCTTCTTATATTCTATTCATTAGAAGCAAGCTACTAAATCCAGCCACCATTTGAGTGGAGGGGAATTTAGCTTTATCTACCAAAGGGAAGAATATTAGATAATTTGTGGACATGTTTTAAAATGACCATAGTAATTAATAAATATTTTGAGCAAGCTATGTCAACACCATGCAAATATTTTCATTTCTTTAAAGTTTTGCCCACTAATTTCAGCATTCTTCAGTGGATTTTTGCTTGCATATTAGTACTTCCTTTCTTGCTGTTACTACAAGAAATCCCACACTCATCTTGTATTTTTGGCCCTAGCTTTAGAATCAGCCATTCTCCAAGCATCTCCTAGATCTTTTTATTAGAAAATGATATCTAAAAACCAAAATATATATGGATTCTGGTTCTGGTCATTTCTGGTAGGATGTCAGTGTTTATAGGCTATCTGCCATCTTAATATACAGAACTACTAACTCAACTATATACAAATATTTAAGTATTTGTCATTTACCTTTGACTCTATTGTAGCATCACAGGGTTCATTCTAGCATACCTCTTATTTGTAATGTTTACCTCTTACGATAAGAAACCGCCCCTATTCTTTTTCACAATTTATTTACTTATTTGTTCAACGTAGTACATTGGTAGTTTCAGAATTACTAGCTAGAGTGCAATGTTCATGGACAGTCGTTTTTGTAATTTAATTCTACATTATCCAATGAAAACACTGTTTTCCAAAGTTAATTAGGTCAGCTCCTTTTATCCTTTCCACCGCCTCCTGTGAAATTGTCATTCATTTTAATATAATGAAATTAATTCTCCATGAGTATTCCATTCCCTGATATCCTAGTTATTTATTTTTTTATTTTTTCATAGTAAAACTTATTCTTTGTGGATTATAGCTCTTTTGGTTTTGAAAATGCATAATCATGTATCTGCTGACACACTACCACACAGAACACTCCACAAACCTAAAAATTCTCTTGTGTAGCCCTTTGCAGTCATCATATAAAATCAGATAATACTGAAATCTGAAGAATTAATTTTAAATAGACAAGAATTTCTTGTTAATATTTTGGTAAGTTATCAAATATTTACTAAACTGAATTTAACTTAATAAAAATGTCTTAATTCTAATTACATGGCAGTGGTTAAAGTACAGCCCCCTCCTTAGATTCTCTAACTTTTCTTACTCTTTTGCATTATGTGTCTATAATTTGAAGTTTATTTAAAAGTGAAATATAGGGGGGCGCCTGGGTGGCTCAGTGGGTTAAAGCTGCTGCCTTCGGCTCAGGTCACGATCCCAGGGTCCTGGGATCGAGGCTCACATCGGGCTCTCTGCTCGGCAGGGAGCCTGCTTCCACCTCTCTCTCTGCCTGCCTCTCTGCCTACTTGTGATCTGATCTCTCTCTCTCTCTGTGTCAAATAAATAAATAAATAATCTTAAAAAAAAAGTGAAATATAGGTGAAGAATTGAAAATCCAACATTCCAAATTGTATTTCTTTACTGACAAGAATTTCATATTCCAGATTACTTTATCTTTACCTCAAGTCAGAAGATGAGGATCTGAAAAGATTATCTCTCATGCATTCTGTCTCTTAGAGATTGGTAATAATAACATGGGTTTATTTTTCTTGTATTTATATAATTTCAAGCCTTTCATGGCAAAGGTCTAGTGAAAAACACTTTATGGGCCTGAATAAAATAGGATTTTTATAGAATGGGACGTGTAAGCACCATGATTTTGAAGGACTTTTAAAAAGCCTTGAGTGATAAGATTATGATGGAAGTAAAGGCACACCTTAGAGATATTGCAGGTTTGGTTCCAGACCATTGCAATACAAATATTATAGTAAAGTGAGTCAAATGAATTTTTTAGATTCCCAGAGCATATAAAACTTATGTTTATGCTAACCTCTAACTTATAAAGTATGCAATAGCAGTATTTAAAAAAATGTATATCTTAATTTAAAAATACTTTATTGTTGAAAAATGCTATAATTTGAGCTTTCAGTGAATTGTAATCACTGACCATAGATCGCCATAAGAAATATAAAAATAATTTAAAAAGTTTGAAATATTACACATATTGCCAAAATGTGAAACAGAGACACAGAGTGAGCAAATATTGTTGGAAAAATGGCACCAATGGATTTGCTCAATGCAGGGTTGTCACAGACCTTCAGTTTATAAAGATGGAATATCTGTGAAGTGCAATAAAAGAACTGTGTTGTATTGGTTTGCTGATTGGAGTTTGAGTTCTGATCAAAACTACAAGCAAGACATTCTCTTTTTACCTCAGGACTAAAATTATACCCAACACATGCTTGCAAATAACCTCCACCTTATTCTTGGGACATGATTTGTCCACAATAATTTCATTTATTTTTACTGGCATTGGATTTAGGGGCTTGATTTAAGTCAGCATTAGCATATACTACAATATTTGTGCAACCTAAATACAGTACCCCCACACACAAATTTCCAGATGAATCTGGAAAGAGAGATAACATTCTAGAACTTTAAGTCAAACTAAGTTTTATTCCTGCTGTTATCTTTGAAGTTTTTTTAAAGATAAATTGTGTGTGTCCAGTTCATTGGCTGAAATACATATGGTGAAGTTTGCAGATACATCTGATCTGGAATTAGATTTTATCAGACAACAGGGACCAGACTAATTGGTCACAATGATGCATTCTCTTTAATGCCAGAATTTATATTTCAGTGATATACTTCACTGATGGAAATCATAATGGTTACCATTCATTGGTCATCAAACTGTAATTTACCAAGGAACCCTAGAAGGTACACATCATTAACATCATTTTATTATGAGATTCAAAGCTATTTTAAAGCTTACTTAAAGTACCACTGGTTAATCTAAGTTTAACATGTTGTTGCTTACATTATTTCTCACTTTTTCTCATGAGGCAGTATTAATTTATGCATTTCAACATTTTTATTTTTATGTGAGACAATAACTCTGACCAGGAATTGCTAGAAAAGAGAGGGAACTGGACTCCCAAGATGAACTTCAAACCCAGCCCAGTAACTATAGTGCTCAGACCTCCATGTTCTAAAATGTTTAACTTGTACAGTCTCTCTGATGCTGTTTGTCAAGAACTATGTTCACATTCGCAATTTAGCCTACCAAATATCATCCAATTGGTGAACTACATATTTTGACTTTTAATAGTAATGTGTTCTCATCATTATATCCTTACAGCAAAATTATATTCATAGAATGTGACTGGACAGAGTGTTAGAGAAGCAGTCCAGCCTGACTTTGAATGATTGTTCTTAAGGTCCTTATTGAGTAACATTTAGTCATGTTCCCTGAAAATATAAATTGTAGTATCTAATTTGAAGATTTTATGACTGCTTACTGTGATAATAAATGAGGTTTATAGTAAATAAACCTAACTCAGTCTCAATTTTAAGAGAAATTTGAGTCATTGCCCCTGCCAGTAAAAATGGTATCAACCTTTCAGTATGGAGTGACCCTCTTGAAATCTATACTGAAGTTAGTTCTATACAATGTAATGAATTATTTGGTAAAACCTAGGGACAGTCAGATTCAGGAAAAGTTGAGTGAATTATGCAACATTCCCTCATTTCTTCTGTTTCACTTTTTTTGTGTTGTCTATTAGGGTTTTCTTTCTGCATACTATTTTTGTGCTTTGTATGTTTCTTCTTGTAAAAGTAACTGAAGAAAATAGAATGGCAGACAGTTTTTAAAAGTAACTAAAGAAACAATTATCTCTAGCTAGTATATGACATATTTTCTGTAGGATTGAGACCCCCTTGTTTTTGTCTACATGCTAGTTTATGTATTCCATGTAAGTAAAATTCAAAGAGATTTTTATGCTTTTATTATTAACTTTATTGTGACTATTGCATATAAATTTAGAACCCAGAATTTTCTTTTTAATATTAAGTAGATTTTTAAAGATACATGTAGAAAGTGCCAATGTTAATTAAGCCTCCCTCACCCTTGCTTATTCCTGCTTCTGGTTCATTTGCAATGCTAAGCTGTTCAGGTTAAAATAAGATAGTTCAGTTGGATTTTCTTAAAAATTACCAAAGTGTAGCATTAACTGCCCTTATTATACAGAGTTGGTCTTATCAGAGTTCTTCATCTGATTCTGATATAGTACTGGAGGAAATTATTTATTTCCACGAAAAACAAACACAATGCCTGTTGCTAATCTATATAGTCATAGTAATAGAGTCAGTAAGGTATCTGTGAAGTGTTTGCCACAAACAAAGTGGTTCATTTGGTACCATGAATGCAGCTATGAACAAAACAGACCCTGATCCCTGCCTTTGTGGAGGGTGTATTCTATCTATTCTAGTGAAGAACCCAGATATTTAACAAGTACTCAAGTATTCATTCAGCTACAATTTGGGTCATAGACTAGTCTCATACCACATTAAAAAAAGCCTGACCTATGTGGGGCAATCAAGCAAGTCTTCCTTGAGTGACAGATATTATTATGTTGATCTCTGAAAGATGACTTCACGGATACTGTGGATTGGGTTGCCTAACCTACATTTCACCCTCTTTGCAAGGTTGGTGTTTTATACTACAAAAAAATAGACAGCCAGTACTGCATTCTGTGGATTCTATTGCAGCATGGATTTAGATGCAAATGGACTGATAAGGTTTGGAAAGTATATTATTTCTCATTCTTCAGCTTCTTGAGAGTCAGGTCATTTGTGGTAGAGGCAATGTCTTGATTCTGGACTTTTGACACCTGATTTAGTTAAGAACTAAACTAATTCATAAGGAGTACTCTAAAGTTCTTTTTTCCAGTAAGGTGCTCAGAGGCAGTAGTTTTCCCAGAGGGTTGATTCTGTTTTGTTCTGAGAATTTTTCCTCCATGCCCACATTTTGAAACTCCTGTCTTTCAAATACTTTTTTGCTGACACTTAATCTCTTCTTGATGTAGATAACTAGGGAAGTTATTGTTACCAACACTAAACCGTGCTATCAATGGTTGATTAAAAATTAATAAGCAATCAACTAGGTAGACAGCATTTTAGGCAGTGGAAACAGTAAGTGTAAAGGTCCAGAAACAAAAAGTACAGCTTGTGTTAGCAAAGGGAACAGTACCTGTGTGGCTAGAGTGCAGAGTTAGGTGGAGAATACCATTCCAGGAGATGGATGAGGAAAGCTTGGATATGATCATCCATGGTTGTATTTTAATCCTTACAACAAGTGCAGTGTCAGACATAAAAGTTGTTAAGCCATATGTAGATATATTCTAATTATTTTAATGCTAGTATAAAAAATGAATGTTAGGTTTCTAGAATAGTTCTGGGACATGGGTTGAATCTTTTGCAAATGCGCAATGCAGAAATAATAGCATGTAGATCAGAATGTTAGTAATAAAAGATGGAGGAAGCCCTATAAATTAAAGAGAAAATTAAAATTTGAAGTTCATAGGACTGTTAGTTGAATAGCCAGGGGAATTGAAATAGGGTTAAAAGATGGTTTCAAGTTCTAGTTGGTAATGGGGACATGAATCACTGAAGCACAAGGATTTTTAAAGAAGATTAGGAATTCAGATCTGAACATACTGAGTTTGAGTATGTTCTCTATGGTAAGTTTAAGAAAGAGGCTGAATTTTTAAGCATTGCTACATCTACAAGCCAAAGCAATGGAGATAAATGGTGAAGGAACATCAGCATAATATATAAAAAACATAATTGTGATCTTAATTAGGATATTAAATATTAATCACAAATAGTAAAAGCAAATTAAAATAAATTCTTAGAATTCTAAATCCTGTATTTTATCAGAAGGTAAAAATTAAAGTTATTAGGGCGCCTGGGTGGCTCAGTGGGTTAAAGCCTCTGCTTTCGGCCCAGGTCATGATCTCAGGGTCCTGGGATCGAGGCCCACATCGGGCTCCCTGCTCAGCAGGGAGCCTGCTTCCCCCTCTCTCTCTCTGCCTGCCTCTCTGCCTCCTTGTGATCTCTCTCCCGCTGTGAAATAAATAAATAAAATCTTTAAAAAAAAAAAAATTAAAGTTATTAAATCAAAACCTGAAAATTACAATCTAGGTTAGTTCTTATTTTCAGTATTTTTCAAGAAATAGTGGAGTGTTTCTCAGAAAACAGTGCAGATTTATGTATAAGTGTTAGTCTAAGAATTTTTGTGTTTTGAAGAAAACAGATCAAAATTGTCTAAAACAAAACAATGTAAGGTGTTAGGATTATAATTAAGCACTAATGTACACTGGTTCTTTTGGATTGATACATGGAAAATAGATATTTGGCTATTTGGTTAAAAATTAAAGGAAGAGTCCATTATAAAAACTAAAACTGCATCTTAGTACAAAAACATATGATTAAAATAAAAACATTTTAAATACTAAAGGAATAAAGGTAAAATTAATTCTTAAAAGGAGAATAAAGGTAATTCTTTCCATTAGTTTGCTCTTATATGGCCTCTTTATGTCTTTGACTCTCTTGCAGCATGGTAAAATGCGTTCACATCATCCCGGCTTATTCAGATGTATACATCAAAACCCACACTGCCAGTAATATTTCTCATCTTTCAGAATGTAATGTTTTCATCATAAAGGAATAATAGAATGGGGGGAGATATGATCTTATATAGGATGTGATTTCTCATTAATTCTCACATACCAATAATTTGTGTAAATCAAGGTGAATGAACATAAACTACATAAAATAACTGAGAGGTTTAAGAGAATTTACAGTAATTCACCTGGTATCTAATGAATTTTTAATTCATGCAAGTTTTAATAGAAGGTACATAGCAAAGGCATTTCAGAATTTATGTTAAGATACACTCAATTTCAATTAATTCATTGCACCAGTGGAGCAGAAAACAGTTGGCTTTATGAATGTTAGAAATAGGGTCTGATTTCATGGTACCATATATGTTACATTTGACTTCTGCCATGTTGTATAGCATGATAGAAATAAAATGAATTCAGATCTGCAATAAAATGACTACATATACAATAGCTGTTTTGATATAACAATAAAATGAAGCACAGTATTTTATGTTTGATGACATCTTAATTTGTGTCATATTTTGTTTTCCTTTGTGCTAAAATGCATTTGAGAATAAAGAAAATAATTGGGTATCTTAGCATGTAAACATGAATTTAAAGTTGAGAAAAATATGTTTCCTCAGTTAACAAATTATTGGTCTTCGTTTGGATATTTTAAATAAATATTATGTAAATGAGCATTTTAACATATCCATTGATATTGGCTTGGATATTTTATATGTTTACTAATATGTAGTGTTTTGAAGTTGAAATGTTCCAAGACTATACTTCCAGTTTCCTTTAGGTCTCAGTACTACATATTCGTCCTGCTCGAATTACCATCCAACTAATTTCTTTTCTTTTTTTTAAGATTTTATTTATTTATTTGACAGAGAGAGAGAGAGAGAGATCTCAAGTAGGCAGAGAGGCAGGCAGAGAGGAGGAAACAGGCTCCCTGCTAAGCAGGGAGCCTGATGCGGGCCTCGATCCCAGGACCCTGAGATCATGACCTGAGCCGAAGGCAGAGGCTTCAACCCACTGAGCCATCGAGGCGCCCCAAACTAATTTCTAATACTCTCCTAAATACACATATTTTTCATCAAAATTTGTGATCCTACATATATTTTGAATACACTTCCATGGACATTAGTTCTCAGAGCTGTTTAAGACCCATGTTGCTGAAATCATCTTCCATCCAGAGGTTCTCTCCTCAGTCTCTAAACAGCCTCAGTTATTCTAAGGGATCATGTTAAGGTGCTTAAATTATAATTATTTATGTACATATACTTAGAGAAAATTAGAGTTGAAAGAAATATTAGAGCCTATCTAGTACATTCCTCTCACTTTGCTGATGAGGAAACTTATATCCTGAGAGGTGAAGTGACTGAAATTTTGGGATAGAAGTTTACTTTATCTTGGGGTGCCTGAGTGGCTCATTTGGTTAAGTGTCTGACTCTTGGTTTTGGCTTAGGTCATGCTATCAGGGTCACGAAATCGAGCCCTACCTGGGGCTCCCTACTTAGCAAGGATTCTGTCTGCTTGGGATTCTCTTCTTCTCTCTCTCCCTTTGCCCCTCCCCCACTTGTGAGAGCTTGAGCTTGAATGTGCAGATTCTCTCTCTCTCTCAAATAAATAAATCTTAAAAAAAGGCTTACTTTATCTAACCATTCATGTAAATAATAAAACCTCTAAACCGAAGGTGAGTTTACTGATGGTACCTGATAGCTGTTAGTGACAACAGGCTTCATCAACTCTTAGAATGGTCCCACATTACAAGTACAGGAGTCGGGCCACACCTTCTCAGACCCATGACCTTAGTCGTGTTATATACTTCTCTTCGTATGCCACTGGAATTATTTTTTTACTGTTTCATCTTCTAATTTTATATGTATATGATAGTGAATGGACTGTGATTTTTCTTTATTGTAATGTCCTTGTGAATTTTGTTTGTCAGTGTTACTTTTACCTCACAAAATGGGAAATATTCCATATTTTTCTATTTTATAGAAGAATTTATATATGATTTTTCTTTTCTCTTTTTTAAGTATTTGTAGGAAATCAATGGTAAAGACATCTGAGGCTAAGATTCTTTGTGGGAATATTTTTAATTAATGATGAATTTATTTTTACAAATAGAATTATCCAGATTTTCTCCTCTTTTGGCAATTTTATATTTATTTTTCAAAGACATTGTCTCATTTTTATAAAGTTCTTAATATCTTATTAACTTTAATATAGGATATATTAATGTATTAGTATATTATAATGTATTAATATTAACTTTAATGTAGAATATTTTTAAAAGGTTTTTTTCCCTGGTATTAGAAATTTGTGCCTCCTTTCCCTATCTCCATTTTAAAAATCACTCTTGTAAAGAGTCTATTGATCATAATTTGTCATTCCCTTTCTAACTTCATAAGTGTTTATTTTAGCCTTTTATTTTGTTTCTATTGTGTGCTTTTAAGTCTGTAAATTAGCTCTATCATGACTTTGCTAAAATCAGTAAGTTTTAATATATATTTTAATTATTCTTTTTATAATATCTTCTGATTTTTATTGGAAATTTCTTCATCCATAGGTTATTTAATTTATTTTTTAAGATTTTTTATTTATTCATTTGAGAGAGAAAGCACGCATGAGCAGGGAGAGAAGCAGAGGGAGAGGGAGAAACAGACTCCCCACTGAGCCAGGAGTCCAACATAGGGCTGGATCCCAGGACCTTGGTATCATGACCTGAGCCAAAGGCAGACACTTAACTGAGCCACCCAGGTGCCCCATCCATAGGTTATTTTAAAATATACTGTTAGTTTCCTTCTTTAAGGGATTTTCTAATTTTCTTTTTATTGTTGATTTCATTTTTTCCCCAACTTTGAAAAACTTGCTTTGTGGCTACTGTATAGTCAGATTTTCATGCATACTTTAAAAGAATGAACAGTTATGTCTTTTTTTTAGCTATGGAGATTAATTTATATTGAAGTGATCAAGTTTGATAATTGTGTCCAATTCTTTAATATTTTCACATATTTGCAAAATTTTTTGACTTTGCCATTTAAGTTTATGGTTGCAAAAAGTCACTAAGGGGAACAAAAGGAGCCACTAGCATATTATTTTTCCTTTCTACAGTTGCTATTTCAAATAATGGAATTTTGTGCAAAATCATTTGCATTGAGTCCTAAAGTGGATCCAAACTGCCTAATTTATGCCTTGAGTGTATCACTTATTAGCTCTGTGACCCTAATCAACTTGCTAAATGCCTCTACATTTTTCATTTACTCATATGTTAATTAAGGGTAATACTAGTTTTTATACCATGTTGTTTTTATGATAATTAAATCATTCAATTTATTGTTAAGTCATTGGTGATGGTGATATTATTATAACTAAAATACTACTCGTTGCTATAGATATTATACACATAAAACTGAAGATGATGTTATCCTGTGAGATAGTTATATATTGTAATATAGTTGTATTTTCCCAACTATACCAGTACAGGTGTTAATACTAGCACAGGTGTTGTAGCAGCTAATTTCTGTAGGTGATTTTATTAAAACACCTATGGAAATAGTATGTACTGTCACTCAAACTGAAGTTTGGGACTGACATTTCCATATATCATGTAATAGTCTATATCTATTTTTGACCTGGTATAGGACCAGTTTTTAATATTACATTTGGATTGATTATTGATTCTCTATTTCTAGGAGAAATCTTATTTCCCTGAAATGTGTATCATAAATTAAAAACACCTAGTTTTGCCTTCTTTGTGTATATTTTAACAAAACGTCTCTATTATCTTGTTCAGGTGTTTTCTTTATTTAATGCTAGGTTTTTAAGAGGAATTGCTAAGTTATGAACTACATTCTTTGGTATCTTTATGAAGTTCTATGCTATGAAACTATCAATTCAGTGGAGTAGTTATGTAATTTCTATGCATTGAGCATGAAGTAGCAGCTTTCATTAGCAGGTTTTCACAGTCAAAACTGTTGTTTCTCTACCAACATCTCTAATTTAAAATGCAAGCTGCTTGTTTACAGACAGAGAAATTGGAACTTGCCAGTTATGTTAATCATCAGTTATAAAAGTCTCTTGAATGTCTTATGATCTGAAGAACAATTGAAAATTCACTTTTTAATGCCTTGGGTACAACTTTCTATCATGCTTTTTTCTGTCATTTTAAATGAATTACAAAGGGATTTTTAGAAGCCCTTTTTGTCAATTAATGGATATTATTAATTTTTAAGGGATTTAGCTGGGGTTTGCCACAGAATCAACTTACTTTAAGTATTCTGTAAATGAGTAGAAACAATGAATCCTTCTATGGAAGCTTAGATTACTCTTTACTATCCTCTATATTGTCTGGCTTGGAAATTTGGGAGTCATAACTTTAGTTCAGTATGCCATATTCCAGAAGAATTTAAGATGGTTTAAATAACTAATTTAATGAAATATTATAAAAATTTAGGTTATTATTCTTTTCTATAGGGCCAGAATAACCTAATAACTTATTGATTGTTCACACAAATGATGTTATTACCTTAATATTTGTTACATATTAAATATCACTAGAAAATAGATTAGCTTTGTTTCCTCATTATACCAAATAGTTTTATAGCTAAGTCTCATTGTCTATCTTTTTAAGAGTACCTTTGACAAATAAAGCAAAATATATACATGCAATTTAATATGAAATTTTACTAGCTTGATGCCATCGTTAATTCTTTACATCAAATTATTAAAAGTATGAATGCTGTGGATACTTTCATCTGCATTATGTGCTGTTTTCCTAAAAGAAAACATACTTAGAAAAATAATTCAAGTTTGAAATGAAATATTTTGTATATTTTTACCATCTCTTTGTTTAAACGATACTGTCTACTTTGCAAAATTTTCTATAATTGTTGGATTATTTTTAAATTATTTTAAATTTGTAATTAATCTTTAAATGCTAATATCAATAAAACTAATTTTTATATAGAATTCAAATTACTCATCATTCATATCACTTTCAGGGACATTCAGAAAGCTAGGGTATCATTCAGTGTATGCTGTGAAAGGATATTAATATTATGATAGTAATAATCTTCTACTACCTATAAGTTAAATTAAGCAATGTGTGCTGTTTTAACATATATTTGATGCAAAATAGATATACTAGTCCTTAGTACATTTAGGATTCTGGTTTGTAGGGTATTTTGTTGTTCTTGCAGTAGTCACTGTCAGCCCTCTTCCCCATCAGTTTAGGAAAACTCATAAGTAAATTTAAAAGCTGGTGAACATATTAGCGAAGGTGTATGAGGATTTACAGTTCTTTTATCCAGAAATTGTTCAGAGAGTTTGTCCTCTTTTTGTAGTTTCTGCACCACAAGAGATACCTTCCAAAAGTGTCTAAGCTCAGCACAAACATGATTCATTGCTAGTAACAACAGGTAAAGCCAAGAATTGTCTCTTATTTACAGAACTTACAGCAAGCAGAATAAGCAAGGATGACAGGTTAGCTAAAATTCCGAAAAAATAGAGGGTCTGGAGTGTAATACATGACAATTCTTTATTGTCTATTAAGGCATTTCCCAAATATTTCTGTATGTTAAGGACCAGATAGAGATTAAAAAGGAAAAGTTATGCCATTCTAGAAACTGGAGAATATATATTAGTAGAACTTGATAATTTAGTTTAGTAAACTCTAACCTTGGAGTAGCACATATAAAAATGTTCCTGTTGCACTTTTGGCAAATTATCAATCCTAGAAGTTTCTTCAGTCCTCTGTGCCACAATGCCTCCATTCATAAAGTGTAAAACACTCCCACTGTGTGACAAAATTTGTGGTAGACAAATAAAATGTAGACATAGAGTAGAGAAACACTGATCTTAAGAGGTGAGAAAAATACTTTGAAACTCCTGAGATAAATGATTTTTTAAAAAGCCAATGGTCAAGAAAATAGAAAGTATAATTCCTTTTAAAAATATTTAATGTCACCTGGCAGCACCCTACTGATACAAAGGAATTTTTTTATCAAATGTTGCAAGATTAAGTGTCCTCAGCTTGCCCATGGAACGGAAATAAGAAAAGGAGGAAATTTTTTTGCTATTCTTTCCTGCTTTCAGCTTAGAAGTAATGGAGTAGGATGAGAAATCATGATATGAGATCCTCACAATGCATATATTTAGATACAAAATTATGAATGTAGAGTGGTAGTAAGGTATTAGGAAGACCATCAGTGCAATGGATGCATGAATTAAACTATTATCACACAACAAATGGTAATCATAGGAAGAGGCAACTTCCTAAGGGACTGAATAGTGCCAAGACCAGATAGGGAAAGATTTAGGTCCAGTCCTATGAAAGTTATGAATACACCTAAAGAAATAATAAATGTATGATGGAAAAAGATGATGATGGTATAGAAGCTTAAAAAAAATAAACAGGGGTGCTTGGGTGACTCAGTCAGTAAAGTATCCGGTTCTTGATTTTGGCTCAGGTCATTACCTCAGGGTTGTGAGATCGAGCCCCATACTGGGCTCTGCTCTGGACATGGAGCCTTCTTGAGATTCTCCCTCTGCCCTTCTTCCCTACCTCTCTCTCTCTCTCTCTCTCTCTCTCTCTCTCTCTCTCCCTCTCCCTCCCTCCCCCCCCTCTTTTAAAGACATTAAAAAGGTGTCTTTAGGAGTACTTTTCCTATCATTGTCCATTGGCACTGTTCCTGGAGAGCCAATTATATCTGATATCAGAATCATGTATTCCAGATGTCATTGATGTATGTAAGTGTGGGTCCTTAAAATGCAAATCCCCCTACTCTGGCCCATTCTTACCAAGAGAATGACGAATTATAACTTGTTTCTCCAGTGGTGTATCTAAATAGTGTTCTTTCACTTTAGAATATAGATTTTAAAGTAGAAATCATTGTTTCTGTGTATTTCAATCTCAGTTTACTACAATATCAACAATAGTCAACTTTCCAAGAATAGTCAGATCTGGAATTTGCCAACATTAAGTCTGTGGACCAGTTGAAAGCATTATCAATGCACTCAAAACAAATCAAAACAAATCATTGTCTGCCTTATTCATTTAGGATATAGAGGATAGAAGATAATTACAGAGAATATTGAAAGGAAGTTGGTATTTTCTGTGTATGTACTGCTTCATATTCAGAATCCTTTCAAAAATGAGAATCTATTAAAAAATTAAAACCATATTCTGATCTTAACATCATGGATTTCTATCTTTATTTGTTTTGTGTATTGTAGTCAGGGAATACCATTATATTCAGTAAGAATTTCTGTAAGGAAGGATCATAAGATGTGCCACAGTGAGTAGAGATAAAAGTAACATTATGTTCTAAGTCGTCAAGCCCTTTAATTCTCCAGGACAGTTTTACGGTTCACGTGTCATAGTGAATCCTTAGACCATCGATAAAGAGTTATAGAAAATCGCTACCTAAGGACAGGTACTCCAGTGTAAAGTATATATATATATATATCACTCTGCTTTCTGCAAATCAGACCCACTGGGATTCTGGTTCATTATTTTACTTGTTTCTGAGGCCTATACCAACTTAATCCTGTTCGGGAAGGAAATCTAAGTCTCTCAGTACTTTCTCAGCAGAGAAGAGACTCTAGAATTTCTCCAGAGCACTTGACAAGTGAATATCAGTAGATTTCCTTTAAAAGAAAATATTCTGAATATTTTGTTTGTGAGAATTTTACTGAACTATAGCCAATTCACCATGTTTTCTCATGTTTATATTTGCTTATATGTGTGTGTGTGTATATATATATATATATAACTTTACATTCTATCTTTGAAAATTATACATGTTCTCACTTGATAATATGTTATTAAAGATAAAGATTTAATTCCCAAATTAAAAAAAAAGGGCCATGGGCAATATATTATTATTCAAATTATTTTTGAATCCTTTGATTTTGAATTTGTTGGCTATTAAAAATACTAAAGTCTGTGAAAAGTGCCTCCTCAGAAATGTTCTCTTATGACATCTGTAGTTCAGAGAGTAATTAGCAAGGCCTTTATGCCAAAGCACAATCAACTACATTATGGCTAATTTTCTGTTTTCAGTGAAATTGACAGTTGTTTGTGCCTTAAAACTGGAATCATTGGCAGAAGATATGCTAATACTTACTAATCCAGCAAGAAAGTGACAACACAATAGATAGGACTAGGCCAAAACTCAATAAATACATGACTACTTAGGGGCTAATTAATGCCACTACAGAGGCTGGTTCTTATGGGCAATCAATAGTTCCAAGGCACAAATACCTTTAGGATTTATTCAGGGTGTGAGACAGAGCAGAATCAAATCCATGATTCTGTCAAATATTGAACAAATAGGTGGACAACAGTCAGGGTTCTAAGATATGTTTGCATGAGAAGTAGGAGCAGATGCAGGTGTGCAAATGCTGGAGCCACCAAAGACGGAGGGACCAAGTGTGCAGTGCGAAGGCTTGAGTGCTGGTCGTAGTAGAGAAGCTTAGAAAATTAGAACAGCTTAGAAAATTAAACAGGGCACCTGGGTGGTTCAGTGGGTTAAAGCCTCTGCTTTTGGCTCAGGTCATGATCCCAGCGTCCTGGGATTGAGGCCCGCATCGGGCTCTCTGCTCAGCAGGGAGCCTGCTTCCTCCTCTCCTTGTCTCTCTGCCTGCCTCTCTGCCTACTTGTGATCTCTCTCTCTGTGTCAAATAAATAAATAAAATCTTAAAAAAAAAAGAAAATTAGAACAAATACAGTCAGAGTAAGCACAGGGGAAAAAGGATGAAAGCAACAAAAGGAATAGAAAATGTTTTGCCTCAGTCTGTTCATGATCTTAAGGCTAGCACTTGAGCAATGAATCCTAATCTTGTTTCAATTAAAAATATTTTGACTAAGGAAAAGTTAAAGGGCATTTTAGGTTTTTGATAAACCAGGTAAAGTTGAAGACCAACAATTTGCAGAGGCAGTGTACTTTTTTTTTCTATAATTTTTTAAAGCACAGGGAAAAATAATGGTAGGTATTAAGACTGATCTAGCATGTTGTATGCTTTAGCCAGTAGATATAACAAGAATGAAATAATTGGTAATATAGTTACTAGTGGAATCTCACTTCCCATCCATCATGACACTAAGTCCCTGGTGAACTAGTGATTGTTAGTAGACTTTTACCATTGAGTCTTTAACTGAATTGTTAAAATGTATTAAAATCACTTGGTTCAAGATAGTCAATTTAACAATGTGGCTAGTGTAGGAAGATTCCTCCACCCTTTACTGAATTTTTAAAATTATATAGTCACTGCTGGATGGGTTCACAATGGTTGAGAGAGAGAGAGGGAGTGAGCGAGAGCAAACTAGTGGAAGCAAGGGAAAATGGGAGGAAAAGAAAAACTAAAGTGAAAGGTCCAGCTATGACTATATTCTATTTTGCTTTGCAAGCCATTAATTTTCCAGACTGAAATCTGTTCTTAAAAAGGTTTAACTCTACGTTAGCCATGTGTTTTGAACAGTATTTTTTTGGGGTGGGGAAGGGCCAAATGATGGATAGGTTTTGCAAAGATTAATAATTAAAAATATTCAGAGTATTCTTGGGAAGAATCATTCAAAAAGGATGCTACCTTTTAATCTAGTTTTGCTACTCAATAGTTTATGAATATATATTTTTATGACTCACTGGAGGAAAATAAAGCTTTCCAAAACTAAGGCATGATAAAAATTAATTGTATTTTTAAATGTTTGTAATGTGCAATGTTTCTCTTTCAAGGAGTAAATATCATTTAATTTATAAAAAAATAATAATTTAAAGGTCACAGACTATTTTTTCCCACTCTTTGACACTTTTGTGCATTCATCTCATTGTTTGACTGTTTACTTCATGCATGCAGTAATATAAATTCCTTGGCATTTAGCAGGATCTTTTTTCCCCTTGTGGTTTGAAGTTCGTTCCTTTTTTTAATTAGATTGACCTTTTGGTTCACTTGAATGCCCTCAACCTGACAAAGAATAACTGTTCCCTTCTGAGGCAACCAGAAATGAACAGAGAAAGAGTGAAAACACTGACATAAAATGAAAAATTTTGATGCAGTGATCTGGGTATTATAATTGTATAATCGTTACTCTTCATAGTCACTAATGTAGAGAAATACCGGCTCTGCACTATTCTCAGAACTTTAACGTGGTGAGCTGCTTCTCATCTTCCCAAGTGGACACTTTTATAGTGGCTTCTTAAAACTAACGTCTTTAAAGTGTTTTTAAATGTCTAATAACAATTGACCTGCCTTACCTTTCTAAAACCCATAGACTAGTATTGAACAAGTAAAAAAATGTGACTACTCCTCATTGTCATTCTGTCATTGTGTGTCTGTACATATGATGTACATACATGTGTGTGTGCACACATAGTTTTTTTTCATTTTATAAAAGTAAATGCTAAATAACACTTAGAACTACAGCTGTTTGTTAAGGTTGAATCCAAACTGCCTAATTTTCAAACTCTAAAAGATTCAAATATTTATTTTATATTCTTCCATACATGACTAATAATGTGTAACTCATACAAAATTGTGAGACTAGGTTGTAACCAACTTATTTTTACTAGTTACTATATGACAAATTTTGAGACATAAGGAGGTAAGAATTTCCTCTGAAATCTTATGTTGAATACAGCAAAGCCATAATAATATTAATGTGGGTTACTTATAATATTCTAAGACATCACTTTTCAGTTCCCAAAAGAAAAAAAAGATTATTTTTTAAATGTATAAGGTTGGTATAAACTGATGCATACTCCATTATTTCTGAGTTATCAGTTGACAGTTTAGGTAGTTGCTTGGTCAACTTGGCCTGAATGTAGGAAAATATGATAATTGGATCTCAAGGTAGGTAAAGCAATTATAAAAGAACACCAAGGTAAAGGCATCCTGTTCAGATTTCTAGCCTTTATCAAATTATGTCTGGAATATGGAACTGAAGATAGAAGAGATATCAGAAAAATAGACAAATAATCTAATTATTTTAAAGAGTGGCATGTAGACTCTGATGCCAGAACTCTAGAAAATTAATAAAATTATATCACAAGCTCTACATTATAGAACACTGTGAAGTCACAAAAATAATATCTGTGAATACCAGTGACATGGAAATATATTCATAATTTAATTTTTAGTTAAAAAAATATCAGAATATACAACAGTATATCCTGTTATATATATCATCTATGTGTATAGGCATATATACAATTCAGGCATTTATTCCACCATTATTTATAATTTGAATGCATAAAAGAAATTTAAACATTTAGGGAACAATGTATGAATAGCTTTTGATTATATTAGAATTATAAACCAAAAATTATTCCAGCTCTGGAAAAAAAAATTGGGTAGGTGATGAGGTTTTGAATGGCTTAAATAGAAGTAACTGATGGCAACATTAATGAGTCTGTGTAAGGTCTCAGTGTTAAGATAAGGTAGGATACTGCATCCTAACAAAAGCTGGGTGTAATAATAATAGTAATCCTAATAATAACAGTATCAGTAGTCACAACAAAATTATATGCTTGATTGCTTCAAAGGTGGTTAAAATCTTAACCAGTGATCCTGACAAAATCTTACAGATGTGTTAAGGTTATTCAGTGAAGAAAAGATTGTATTTTCAAGAAATGGTGCAGAGACAATGAGATATCTATGTACAGAAAGATCTATTCAGAGGCTTATTCTATACCATATAGAAAAATTAACTAAAATTGGTAATATAATTAAATGTAAGAGCTAAAACTATAAAATTCTTGGAAGAGAACACAGGGGAAAAATTTGCACAGTTGAGGTACACAAATATTTCTTAGCCCCAACAGCAAAACTATATAAAGAAAAGTAAATTAGACTTCATGAGAATTAAAAATTTTGCACTTCAAAAGATACCAGTGAGCCAGTGAAAAGGCAAACAAAAGAGTTGGAGAAAATATTTGCAAGTCATGTATCTGATAAAGGATGTGTATCTCAGAAAATTAACTCTTACAATTCAATAATATGACAACCCAAATAAAAGAGGTAAAGATTTAAAAATTCAAAGATTTTAATGGACATTTCCCCAGAAAGGCATTCAAATGGTATATAAAGACATTTGTATAAAGACATTAAAAAATGCTCAACATCATTAGTTATTAGGGAAATGAAAATGAAAACATATTCAAATGAAAAATGAAAACAATAATATGTCACTTTCAGAAACAGATACTGGCCAGATTGTGAAGTAACTAGAATTTTCATTCTTTTCTTATGGGTATATCAAAGTGCCAGCCATTTGGAATATACTTTGGCAGTTTTATAAAAAGGTAAACATAAATTTATCGTACAAGCCAGCAATTCTACATCTTGGCATGTCAGAGAAATTAAGTTATACATTAACACAGTCTTGTATATAAATTTTCATGGCAACATTATCATCAAAAACTGGAGGCAATCCAAATGTGTATCAGTTGGTGAATGGTTAAACAAAATGTTATATATTCATACAGTGGAATCGGGTCTATGGAAGTGTTTTAAAGGTATTGTTATGGTTGCATAGCCCTGCAAATTGACAAACAGTTATTGCATTGTACAAATTGAATGTGAATTTTTTAATCAAATACTCCTAAATATAGTTCAAAAAAAGTGAGCCACTTAATTTTTTCTTAATGTTATACATGTTAATAACATATCACCACTTTTTATACCACACTGTAATAGAATTTATAACCACTGCAATGAGGCAAGAAAAATAAAAGTATAAAGATTTAAAAGGAAGAAATAAAATATCCAGTATTTTTAAATGGTGTGATTAGAGTTACAGGAGTGAAAATGATAGAGTCATTTGTTCTAAAACTCCACGCCTCCACGAAAGCAATGAATAAGCTAGCAAAAACTGTCAGAATGAACTCTTTCTGAATTCTGGCATCTAATCAAACACAACATTCAAGAGAATGCTTAACAAGGGAAAAAATAGCTGAATTTTGGTAAGAGAACTCTGTGGCATTTTAATGTACTCTATTACCATCCCTCACTCTCCAGCTTGGAGGAACCTTGAGGGCAGCAGCCTGCATTCCTGGTGCAGGTTTTTGTTACAGAGGGAGGGATAGACCTTAGTCTCCAAAAGTTGTGGTTATGTGTTATGACATGTCTCGTGGTTCCTTGAAGGATTCCTGAGTGTTTGCCTTTATCTTGTGTGCTCTGGACACAAGGGAAATTTAAATGAGATGAATGAAAACAAAAACACAGCATATCAAAACTTATGGGATGTAGTGTAAGTATTGCTTGGAGGGAAATTTATAGCTATAAATGCCTACATTATAAAAAAGGAGGATATCAAATCAGTAGCCTGTGTTTCCAACCAAAGGAAACAGGAAGAGAACAAACTAAGCCCAAAACAAGCAGAAGAAAATAAGGAGAGTATTGAAAGAGAGAATATAAAAACAATAGAGTGAATCAACACAACCAAAAGATGAACAGAATTGACAGTCCTCAGCTAGAGTGACCAAGAACAAAAGAGAAAACTCAAAATAATAAAATCAGAAATAAAATTGGGGACATTACTTATAGCCTTACCTAAATTTAAAGAAAAGGATTTTTAGAGAGTACTGTGAACAATTGTATGAATGAATTAGATAACCTAAGGGAAATGGACTTATTCCTGGAAGCACAACAAATATTGAAACTGACTCAAGAAAAAAATAGAAAGTCTGAGTAGATGTATAATAAGGAAAGAGAATGAATAATCAAAAATTTCCCAACCAAGAGAAGCCCAGAGCAAGATGCTTCATTGGTGGATTTTGCCAAATATTTAAAGAAGAATTAACAACAGTCTTTTACAAAATCTTCCAAAAAATATGACAGAACACTTTAGTTAACTCATTAATGTGATAATGAAGACATTATTGAAGGCATTACAATAAAACTACAAACCAATATATCTTATTGATTATTGATGCAAAAATCTTCACCAAAATACAAGCAAACCAAATCCAGCAGTATATAAAAAAGATTCATATATTATGACCAAGTGGAATTTTTTCCAAGAATGCAAAGGTGGCTTATAGTATAAAAGTAATCAACCTAGAATGAAGGAAAGAAAAAATGCATGATTTTTTTTAAAGATTTTATTTATTCATTTGACACACAGAGAGAGATTACAAGTAGGCAGAGAGGCAGGCAGAGAGAGAGGAGAGAGGAGGAAGCAGGCTCCCCGCTGAGCAGAGAGCCTGATGTGGGCCTCTATCCCAGGACCCTGGGATCATGACCTGAGCCGAAGGCAGTGGCTTTAACCCACAGAGCCACCCAGGTGCCTAATGCATGATTATTTATACTGATGTAGAGAAAGCATTTCACAAATCTAGCATACTTTCTTTTTTTTTTTCTAGCATACTTTCTTAATGAAACACCACTAACAACAACAAAACACTCAGAAAACTAGGAATAAAAGAATTCCTCAACATGCTAAAGGGTCTTTATGAAAAATCCACAGCTACTCAATGGTGAAAGCCTGAAAGCTTTAACTCCCTAAATCAGGAAGAAGACCAGGATATTCACTTTCCCTTTTGCTATACAACACTGTCCTGGTATTTCTATCCCTAGCTACCAGGCTAGAAAAAGAAATGAAGGCATCCAAAATGGAAAGGAAGATGTAAAACTGTCTATATTCTAAGATAACATGACCTTATATAAACAATGTGATAAAGTCACAGAAAGCTGCTAGAATTGTGAATTCAAGAGTTTCTAGATACAAGATGAACATACATAATCAGTTGTATTTCTATACACTAGCAAAGAACAATCTGAAAAGAAAGTTAAAAACAAGTTCCTTTTATAATAATACCAAAAAGAATAAAATCCCTGGAATAAATTTAACATAGGAGGTATAAGACTTGTGTACTGAAAACTAAAACATCGCTAAAAGAAATTAAAACTCTAAATAAATGGTAAGATCCTGTATTTGTGAGTAAGAAGTTTTAAACAGTGTTAGGATGGCATACCTCTCCTTCCAAAGTGATCTACAGATTTGTTCAATTCTTACCAGAATTCTAATGGATTTTGCAGAAATGGAAAAGCTGATTTTACAATTCATAAAGAACTTAGGGTGAATGATGGGTTCATTATTATGTTTGTGAGGATGGTACTCATATGTGAAAGCAAACATATACAATTATTTTACCTCAGTTATATTTCAAGAAAGCTGTTAAAAGTCAATATATTTTTTTCTTTGTGTCCTAAAATGTAAGGTAACATGATACAGCACTGACTTGAGAAACAAGATACCATTTTTATAGGAGACTTCTGATTTTAATACAGTATTCCTGTTATTTTATCATTCTTTTAAATGTTTTTGAAAATTTTCAGGGAAATATACCACTCAAATAGTTTATACTTGAATTTATTGATATATTTAAAGTTTTAAGTAATGTATTCTGAATGTTATGCTATAATCAATAAATGATACTCAGTGAAAATCTTCAGTCCTTTACCCTACCAGAATTACTTTGACCAAATTATTTGTAATAGGCCTCATTCTCTCATTTATCTTTTAATGGGTGTGCTAATGAGGATTGAAATGATCAGAAGTTCAGAGAGAGAGCAATAGAGTAGAAGCCAAGGGGTTCTGGACAGTGCCCATAGTGGATATGTGGTTCTTGAATAATTAACTATAGTCAGAGCAGTTGTAATACTAGCATAGCAAGGTACTTCTACCCCGTATACAACTAGTCAGCTTTTTGACATCTCCTTTGCCATGATAAAATTAGTATTAGTGTTATTTTTCTTTATTTTTATATAAATAATCATTAAATCGAGTCTAAGACTAGTGTTGTAGATGGTATTTTTGGTTCTCTGCTGAATGCAATATTTTTTTTGTTTTATAGCATCTGTGTAATTTTTTGTTGCAAGACTCAGAAGGTACCAGAATGAGGTATATATGGTAATGATGGTGATCAACTTCCCTGTTTGTATACATTGAGGTTTTAGTATCATGCTAGGATGCTTTTCATAATGTTCTTGACTACTAAGAATACATGCTAATTGAACTTCACATCCAATTTCAACTAAATGCATTAGTAGAACATTAGCTCATAAAAAAAAGGAAAAGAAAAAGTTGAAATCTTGGTTTGTATTTTGGTCACCTCTGAAGAAAGAAAGAGTCCACATTTCATGTCACATTTCACTGCTTTCCTTAGAGACAGTATCTGTATCTATCTATATTTTTCCCAAGACAAAATATACCTCACTGTCATAACTTTGTCTTAAAATATAGAATACACTGTTTTAGGAAAGACCATTTATTTTTTTAAAAACGTTTCTTTTCACCTTTGTAGTTGTACAGACTAACCTTCCTTACCCTTAGCTTTTCCTGTCATGTTCTCCCTGCTTCTCGCACAACCCTGACCAAACATCAAGCCTAAACTGTCTTTTATTTTTAAAGGGAAGAAAATGGCTCACACAAATCACAAGGTGAAAACTGTGTAATGAATTGGAGAAAATAAAAAACAATGTTCTTTTTTTTAAATTAATGTTTTCTTTGGTAAAACTATAAAAGGAAGAAGAACTTGCTTTATCTTCTTTTTTTTTAGAGAGAGAGAGAGAGAGACAGTGATGTGGGCAGCGTGGCAGAGGAAGAGGGAGAGAAAGAATCTTAAGCAGGCTCCATACCCAGCACAGATACAGTTGCCAGGGTCTTCGATCTCAGAACCCTGAGAGAGAATCCCAAGCAAGCTCCACACCCAGTGCAGAGCCTGATGTAGGGCTTGATTTCACAATCCTGAAGTCATGACCTGAGCCAAAATCAAGAGTCAGAGGCTTAAGAGACTGAGACACCCAGGTGCCCCAGAACGTGTTCTACTTTAAAAAAAAATTAATCTTATTTATCTCACTGCCTTATAATTTTGGGTCACTAATTTTGATATTGCTTGCTACCTACCTAATTTTAAATCTGCAAATGATTTCCACCTTCCTAAAAGAAAACCAGTTTGTTTTGGTAGCCCTTCTTCTCCTTATAGTTCATGCCTCAGTGGAGACTGGCACAGTCTTCTGCATTAGGGGTAGGTAGATTGTGACTGGTCTAAGCTAATCATGGTGGTCTCTTTCCTTTTGTTAGTGACTGGTTTAGCTGTAGGCATATATTATCATTCCAGCTAATGACACATGATTGACACTCTGCTCCAAAGAGAAGTATATACAAAAACTATTTGATTTTTTTTGTCATTTCTGGAAGTGACACATAGACACATACTAAAGTTGTCTAGTCAGAGGAAACATCAAGGATTCTAAAGATGGATACAATCTGGAGCCTTTGGGATATTTTTGAACACTGATTTGATGCCTGGATTCTTCCTATGCCTTACCTTCTTGTCTTAGGTTAATACATTTCCTGATGGTTAAAAGTTTGAATTCCTTTTTTTTTTTAAGGTTTTATGTATTTGAGAGAAAGAGAGAGCTTATGTGCACAAGTGAGGGGAGAGGCAGAGGGAGAGCAAGAAGCAGACTCCCTGCTGAGCAGGGAGCTAGATCCCAGGACCCTGGGATCATGACCTGAGGTGAAAGCAGATGCTTAACTGACTGAGACACCCAGATGTCCCAAAAGTTTGAATTCTTAATCATTATTGTTCCTTGTAGCAGAATGAACTAGGAAGGAACTAGTAAGCTCCTATTAAATAATAATCATAATCATAATAATAGTTACTCTAGGCTATTCTTAAAATTATTTTTGCTGAAAAAAATCACTCTGATGGTTGGAGAAAAATACAAATCTACATTTCAAATACTTCTGTAAATATATCTGTATTATTTGAATAGATTTTTGATAAACATTTATGGAACATTGATTTATTGGTAATAAAATTAAAAATAGACACAACTTCAGTCTAATTAGCAACTAAGATGTGTATGGAAAGGCAGACATAGTAAAAAAAAAACAATGAAAAGCAAATTTTTCACAATGTAGTTGTTATATAGGAAGTTTAAAACAGTTTAATGTATTTTGAAAACACACAACCAAAAGCAGGTGAAATGAAAAGGGGATTGAGGTTGACTAGACATGATAATTGAGTAGATATCTTCCAGGGAGTGAAATGGGTAGGATGTGATTGGATAATTGCAAATAAAGGAAATAGGATTGGTGAAGGCTTGAGATCAGAAGGAACATGTCATATTCACGAAATTAAAAGTAAGTTTGCCAGGTTTTAGTTTGGTGGCAGTGATGTGGGAGTCACATCCTGTACCTTTAGAAACCGCAGAGTCTTGCCAGAGTAAACACACTCAAAAACCCAGGTGGTTCCAACCATACCCCACACTGAGAAATAAATCCATTTAATGTATTTTTAGCAAAACTATCTTATGGAAGCCTATAGGATCCAAAGACTATACTGCAGAAATGGTTTGATTATACCTTACCAAAGTCAGTGTATGCTTGTCTGGAAAACTGCTGCTGGGAAGAGAAAGTGAAACAAAGGTGAATCAGGGTGGATCTGGCAACTGGTTGGACTGCTGTTCACATAAATGCACTCTTGGTGCCAAACGTGTTTTCTTTTTCTTGTTGATAGAACATTGCTTAATTTTTTTTAGGAATTGGATACAATATGTGAGTAAGCCAGGTATTTCAATTAAATAATTATTAAAATTAAAGAATTTTTTATATATCCAATATAAAAAATATCAAATTTGTCATTTTACAAGCTAAAACAATTTCATTTTAAAGCAATGTGAAACTGTTGCTAAGTGCTTTTTTTAGGAGGAAATGAAGGATGTGAGAGAGATGAACTGATAAGAAATAATATTACTTTAATAAATTTTTAAGTGAAAATTGGAATTCTAAAATTTTCAATAAATAAAATAAATCAAATTCATTCTTCAATTAGGAGTAGTAAATCAAACTCTTATGGAAAAATTAATGTATTTTATAAAATGACCATTTGAAATTTTTAAAAAGTAGCATGGGGGTACCTGAGCATGTGGCTCAGTTGGTTAGGTGTCTCACTCTTGTTATCCTCAAGCCATGATCTCAGGATTCTGGGATCAAGCTCAGTCTGGCTCTGCACTTGGTGGGGAGTCTGCTTGAAGATTTTTTCCCTCTGCTTGCACCTTCTCCCTCTCTCTCAAATAAATAAATAAATCTTTTTTTTAAGTAGCGCATTTTAATTATGTTTTGAATGCAATTGCTTGGAAAACTTGCTGTGATATCAGAGCAATGGTATTTTTTTTTTTTAAAGATTTTATTTATTTATTTCACAGAGGGAGAGAGATCACAAGGAGTCAGAGAGGCAGGCAGAGAGAGAGGTGGGGAAGCAGGCTCCTCGCTGAGCAGGGAGCCCGATGCGGGCCTCGATCCCAGGACTCTGAGATCATGACCTGAGCCAAAAGCAGAGGCTTTAACCCACTGAGCCACCCAGGCGCCCCAGAGCAATGGTATTTTATACATTGTAATAGACTGAGCAAAACTATACTAATTTTGCTACTGAACCAATGGAAATAATTCTTTTTTTAAAAAAGTAACTCCTGCCCAAAGTTTTGTTTCCCTTTAAGTGAAGATACATTTTTACATCTTGCTCTTACCTCATCTGATATAACAGTGCAGAAGAACTCAGTAAAATGCATCATTGCTTAGAGTGTTTAAAATTCATAGAAGAAAATGTAACAGATAGTTGTAATTCCTCTATGAAATGCATTTGTGCAACCATCCACAGGGAGAACTAATGTTTTCTATATACTTATTAGGGCCATTGAAGTTGGAGTTTTAATTTTTAAATTTTAGGGGTTTCATCAGATAAGTAGATCATCCCAAACCTCAGGCTATGTAAATATATGTGCGTATATGCGTATGTATACATTTAACTTGATTCTTAAAAGATTCTGAAATCCTTTAACTCATGTATATTTGTGCACTTAACAACAGTTCAAAGATCTCAGATATTAACCAATAATCACAGGGCTAATACATTTTTAGAATGGATTCAGCAAGGGGATAACCTTTAAAATAACCTAATATAAATGAAATAAGTCATTTCAAGTGGGAAGTATCATAATGTTAACTCTCTAAAGATGAGAACAAAAATTTACAACATGTATGAGCTTAATACTGCTTTTTAAAAATGATGTGTGATTATTTGAGTAATTTTAATTTTTATGCTTAAAGAAGCATCAGTATTTAAAAGATTAATGTCAATGCATCATTAACAAAAGGGTATGACAAGGAAATCAAATGCTAATAAAACTTTTTTAAGTATTTGCATTGAAATCCAACTTTCTTAAAATTATCTATCTAGATGTAGATATCTATAAATATCCATATAAGTTTATTTCATGAATACGCATTAAAATAATTATGATAGGATTGTTTTTCTTAAAATTTGTTCTATTTTTATGTTGTACCCTAGGCCCAAAAGAGTCCTTTTCTTTAAGAATATTGTTTTATTTGATTAACATATATATGAAAAACCCCATAAGCAAAACTTTAATTGGGTTTTTTATATCCTACTCACTACACATAACCCATAGAAATGAGAACAAGAATGTATTAGAGTTGTTTTTAAAGCGTAGAACTCTCCAAGTGTATACAATATTTTACAAAACTAACTCCTTTAAATGGGGAAAGAAAAAGTTGTAAAATAATAGCTTTTCATTAAGTTTAGCTTCTTTCTTTTATCAGCAAGTGGCCTTTGTTGTAGGTTTTTGGCATCTTTTCTGTCATGAATAACCTTACACCATTTTCTGTTCTATTTAATTATTCTCTCTGGCTTAAAGGATAATCAGCATTAAACCAGCTGTGCAACCTTGAATGAACACCATTTCAATAATACATTGATTTTTAAAAAAGCACAAGGTGACTATTAATTTTACTTGAAACTCTCCCTCCTGACTCTTGCCAGTACACAGTTTTAGAGGCTATATCTGTTTGCCACTAAGTAGTACTATCCCTAGTATACTCATTACACCAGTGAATTCTCTCAGAGGCTGACACTTGAGTGGCCAGACAACCACTAATAACCAGGAAAGACACCTTTCGAGAAGAAGGCAGTCCTTAGTATTATGACTAACCAGATCATGGAAAATCTTTTTTTTTTAAAGATTTTATTTATTTATTTGATACAGAGAGAGAGAGATTACAAGTAGGCAGAGAGGCAGGCAGAGAGAGAGGCGAGAGGAGGAAGCAGGCTCCCCGCTGAGCAGAGAGCCCAATGCGGGCCTGGATCCCAGGACGCTGGGATCATGACCTGAGCCGAAGGCAGAGGCTTTAACCCACTGAGCCACCCAGGCGCCCGGAAAATCTTTTTAGTAGCACAAAAAACAGACCAGTTTCTTGAAAAAAGAGGGGAATTTTCTGAAAATCTATTCTAGTAGGATATAATTAGTTCATATATTAAGATGACCTGCATGTGAAGAAACCACAGTCTTGATAGAGAGGTGTTGATAATTCATTCAATCAATAGCGAAGTCAGATTGCTGGCAGAAGAAGCCTTAAATACTCCAAAAAGGAACACATTAATCATGAGTATGTAGTATCCAGGTCTGAATCTTGGCTAGTGATGAAGCATAGGACTTACTGTAAATGAATTGCATGGGTTTTGGCATGAATTTTTAAATATCAAATTTCACCTTGGGTGACCCATACAACTTTATGGAATTATGAAGTTCTAAAAAATGATTGTATGCCACCGTTCTATCCCAGAGAGGGTGTCATAAAATCATTGATTATTAGTGCTAGAAAGAACCTTGGTGATTCAGTCCAGTTCTGTAGTTAACCAACATAAAAACAAACCAGGAGAACTCAAGTGAATTACCAAATATGCAAAGCCTATTTCTTTTTGTAATTTTTTCTTAGTTTGGATAAAGTTATATATTGTCACATATAAGATTTATTATCGTAGTATGAATCTTTATTAGTTAGGATAAACAACACTGCCTTCTGTAATAACCCCAAATCTCTGTTCCTTACCATAAAATGGGTTCAATTTTTTCTTATAAAAAGTCCAAACTTTGATGTTTCTCGTCAGATGACGGTATTCTTCCTGGTCATTCAGATTCAAGGTTTGTTTAACCTTTTGATTTTACTGTGGAGCCTTGTCCTTTGCTGGATCATCTGTAGCAAGCAGTGCATGGAGGAAGACAAGAGTGTGGAGGATTATGTAGGAGAATTTTATGGACCAGGCCTGGAAATTGGATATATCCTTTTGGTCATACCCTGGGAGACAGTCTAACATCCTATCTCGTTATTCCATTCACCTTAAAACTTTTCTGGTGATTAGGTGGCCTGTCTAGCAGGTCCAGCAATCACTAAATCAGAAAAGACAAGTTATCTGCCCTAATCCATCAAATACATCATGATGGAGAAGTTCCAGGAAAAAAAAAAAAAAGAAAGAAAAGAAACCAAGACGGAAGGAGAAAGGAAGGAGAGGGAGGAAGGGAGGAAGAGAGAAAGAAAGAAAGAAAGAAAAAGAAAGAAAGAAAGAAAGAAAGAAAGAGAAAGAAAGAAAGAAAGGAAAGGAAAGGAAATATGGAAATGGAAAGACCTGGCATTACAGATACATCTTAATGTTTGATACCCTGCTAGGCATGCCTTATGAAGGCTCACATTTGCAGTAGAGGTTGGTGAGGAAAATTCCTTGATTAGACTCTGATTTTGACTTCTGAAAGAAATATCCTTACTCTATCAATCATTCACTCAGGGCTTTGGCTCTACCATTTTTAGGGTTCTTTCTTATTACCCTCAGTGATCATATCTTATGTGAACAAAGGAGAGTATGTTCTGATTGGGGTCTACATATGCTTGCAGTTTACTTGCTGTTTAGGTGGCGTTGGTGTTTTTAGGTTTGAAAAGCTGCAAGCATTTTGGATGAGAATCTTAGATATTTTTTGTTTTTTTAAAAAAATTTATTATTGAAGTATAGTTGACATACAATTTATATTAGTTGCAGGAGACTTTTAGTTTCTTTTGGCTATATAAATCCCACCAAAACTTATTAAGCTTTTGATCTGAATCCATTTGGTTCCATGTGATAATAAGCAAAACCCAAAGTTCTTTCCCGCAGTTCTTAAATGCTTCAGATTTTCTTAACTGTCGCTCTCTGTTGTTCTTTCAACTATTTAACTTTCTTACCTATTTAATTTTCCCTGAATCATTTTTGTTCCTTTTTTTCCTGCTCATACTTAGCAGTTTTCTAGAGGAGAATCTAGAATAGTTGTCTTTCCAATCCTGAATCTCCAATTCTTTTTAAACTTTGTAAGATAATCTTTTTAGAAATATTTTGCTAAAGGCAGCCAATAGTAACCCACACACATTTTTATTCTGCCTTTTCCAAGTCACTTTCTCTAGAGCAGTAGTCTTACTGTATGTGTTTGACTTGCCTTCCAAGTTATGGCAGATGGGAGTTTTGTCACAGTGTAACAAAAGTCTCTAGGGTTTCAGTCTGTGTGTTACCTGTTTTCTTGTCCTATACAAATGCCATACAATATAGCTTTTTAATGGCAGCACAATAATTACAGTTAATTTTTTTGTATTATTTAGGGTAAATAATTGTTTAGAGTAAGTATTATAACAAATGCACATTTAAATTTCAGTGGCTTAGCACAACATATTTTTTCTCACTCAACAAAGTATGGCGTGAATATTTCCAGTCTTTGCATGGTCTTGGACTTAGTCATCTAGACACTTAGATTACTTTCATATTTTTCTTTGCTATCTTCCTGGTTCTGATTGGTTTTCTGTCTCTGGCTGGCATTTAGGGAAAGTGAAGGTATGAAAATTACTTGGATATGTTGTTTTCTGGGCTAGTCCTAGAAGTGGTGTACTTCAACTTCAAAGAAAATCCTTTGGTTGGAACTTGGTCATAGAGCCACATGTAAGTATAAGGGATGCTGGGAAATGTCTAGCAGGCAGTAGAAATACATTTCATGAACCCAGAATATCTGCTGTCGAGTCTTGCTGTTTATGTATTTTTCACTACATATTATAAAAACTATGCAACAATTATTATGTGGCATCATTGCCATTGACAAATTTCATGATCACCTTAGTCAAGTTGATTTCTCTGCTGCAATATTCTTATATTTTCAAAATAAGATCTGTAGTATAGGAGGCCCTGCAGTATAGGGTGGCTCAGTTGGTTAAGCATCCAACTCTCGATTTCAGCTCAGGTTATGATATCAAGGTAAGATCAAGGCACGCATCTGGCTCTGCACTGGGCATGGAGACTGCTTAAGATTCCTCTCTCCCTCTTCCTCTGCCCTTTCCCCCTGCCATCCTTGGACACATATGAGCACTCTCTCTCTCTCTCAAAAACAAATAATCATAAGATATATTAAGCTTGTATGTCACGTCAAAAAAAATTCCTCTGGGGCAACTATATTAATTGGTTAAGGATAGGGACAAGCACTGCACTCATATCCAAACAAAATGATTTTTGGAAAGTAACTATTAATTCCTAGACTATATAGATATATAGAACCAAATTTTACTTGGTTTCCATTCTCCTGAAATGTACCCTATAATTACGTTTAATAGTCCCTAAGTAAATACCACGTAAACTGGAATCTTCTTTAAAGGAGAGAGGCAATCACATATTCACACTGTAATGATGGGGTATTTGCATGGCAATTACCAAGCCATTATATTGTCTTTCCTTTAATTTAGTCAACTTCATCTCCTAAATCTTGTTCGGGCAAAGTGGTTGAGCTAAATAACTTTTAACTACCAAAGTGTATATTTCTTAAAGCAGTTGTCATTGGCATTTTTGTAGTTACTCTGATACTTTTCTTATTTTAATAATTTGGGAATAGAAAATTTTAGACATCAGTTAAACATTTATGCAAATAACCTATCAGACTGGTTGTTTCAAAAATATTCCAGTCACAATAATTATCCACAATCACTATGGAGAATTGAGTATTAAATTATAGGTAGAGTACAATAAAATTATTTGAAAACACAAACTTACATGAAAGTAAAACCAAAGGTTAAGTTATAAAATAATTCTTCTTTTTTTTTTTAAAGATTTATTTATTTATTTGACACAGAGAGAGAGATTACAGGTAGGCAGAGAGGCAGGCAGAGAGACAGGGAGAGGAGGAAGCAGGCTCCCTGCTGAGCAGAGAGCCTGATGCGGGCCTCGATCCCAGGACGCTGAGATCATGACCTGAGCTGAAAGCAGAGGCTTTAACCCACTGAACCACCCAGGCGCCCTAAAATAATTCTTTCAGTTATGTGTCTAAGTGTCATGTTGCTTTTGAAACTAAACTTCTAATTGAAATATAACGTGTACAAAAATGCACAATTTATAAATTTATAGATTGAGGGATTTTCATAAATTGAATTTACCCATGTAATAATTACTGATATTGTGAATAGAACATTACCAACATCACAAACATTCCTTTCATGCCCTATTCTAATTATCTTCCTAAAGTTAACTTCTATCCTGATTTCTAGTGCTTTATATTAGTTTTACTTCTTTTAAAATTGTATTAAGTTGGAATTACACAAACTGTAATATAGTGGATCCTGCTGGGTTGTGCTATCCAGATCCCCTTCTGAACTTAAGACACTTATTCCCATGGCTGCCAAGAATACTGGCTTCTGACAGTTCACGTATGTGCCCCTCTCGGAAACATGGATCCATCAGGGACTTCTGTTGCAACATACTACTGTTGAATACCTTCCTGTACTCATTTTAGCTTCCCTCAGTCCCTTCAAATGTTGTTTCTGAGATCATCCTTCAAGAAACTTCTGTCTGCAAATCTCTACCTCAGAGAATGTTCCAGAGAACACATCTAAGACAGTAATGGAAGTGTTTCTGGAAAGAAGTCTCAGTCTCTAAAATGGGTTTTTGAAGTTGGAATCCCTCCTAGCAGGCTGACAATGAGAACTGTTATTAAAACTATTATTAAAGGTAGGTGGAAAATTGATAACTATTGGAATACACTAATGGTATAACTGTCAAAACTCTTATTAGTGTTGAATGAGACAGTAGAGAAGGCACTATTTCTACAATGTGTGATGTATTAGAGAAGTATGGGGGAAGGACTAATTTAAAGTATCACAGAATTGAACTGCTACTACTGGGTGGTCTCAAGGTATTGAAGAAAGACAATGAAAGTCTGAGCTTGATTAATCACCAATTAAGACTAAGTTTGAAAGCCGGAAGCTTTGGCAGCTTGGAGGATCTCATTTCTTAACAGTTGGATCCAGAAAGCGATTGAAACATGAAGCTTAATTACAAAGGGAAGCAGAACTCCAGATAGGATGAGTTCTCAAGTAGATTTATTCTAAGAAGGCTTCTTGTTGGAAAGAATAGGGACCATCAAATTTGGCATGAAACCATCCGGGTCAGGTTATTTGAGAACTTTGAAATCCTGAATCCCCGTTATTCTTTGGTGATTACCACATTTAATGTCATATCTGGTGATCCAGTTGTGGGGCACAAAGGGAAGAGGAAAGAGTGAGACTTCAGATATGAGCAAACATGAAAAAATGGAGTCAGGATCCTCATTACAGATATCAAACTTACTCATTATTGATTACTTGTTATTTTTAATGTCCATGTTAAATAAGAATATTTGGGTCATCCATGGGTCATTACTTGATTTTATAGCCGAAAACTCACTTGTAATCTTTGTATAATTTGATCAATGTGAGTTTTGCTCAAAGGGTTTCTCACTGACCCTGTGATATTTTCAAAAATTGCTTTCTGAATTCCTATTTTGTCATTTCAGAATGGTGAAACTGCTGAAAATCTTGTGGTTTTGGTTTCATTTAAATTTAGGTTTTGGTTTCTCATCTCTCTGGTTGGTATTTATTTAGAATTTGGGGGGGAAAAAACCCCACCAAAATAAAGGATTCATGTTTCTAAGCCTGTCTTTGGGAGGTTAGCCTCATAGATACTAGGTGCTTTTATAGTCCAGAACTCCCAACTTTTGCCTTGAAAATTCTATAAGGCTGCAAAAAACCTCTGTTGGTCCATCTTTCCCTTAGTAGTAGCCTTTTGCTTAGATTTGCCAAAAACAGATTACAGCCCTTGTGGCAAAATTGCCTTGTGATTGATTTCCTATTTTTCTGAGATCTTAGCACTCTAAATCTTTGATGTCTTACCAGATCTCTAAGTCTTCATTGAATCTTTAGATGTATCTATATATCTGTGTATATTCAAATATCAATCTGATTGTTTCAGTGGGAGTGTTGAACTTCTACAAGTTGCCCATTATAGCTAGAAAGTCTTTCATCAACATTTTTAAATTAACATTTTCTATGTTCTTTTTAAGCCTAGAGATAGAAATATGAAGATAAACATTAAATGTCTAAAAAATAAATGGGTGAAGTGCAATTTATATAAAATGCTATGGTAAGTCCAGGCAGTTGTAAATTTTGTAAGTCATTACCATCATTTATCTATTTTGATATTTGATATGGTAGTTCTCCCTCTTTTTTTTTAGTTCTACCTCTTTTTTAAATAAATATTTTTCATAAGTAAGTTTTTATTTTATTTATTTATTATTTTTAGAAAATACCATGATAGTTCAGTTGATTGAGTTTAGCTCCACACTTTTTTCAACCCAAGTCTTTTCATTTTAGCACTGTTTCTAGTTAGGTAGATTTCATAATTAGGTACTATATTTTAGCATCCTGAAAGTTAGTGAATCTGTTAATCCAATTTTAAAAATAAGTTTTTGTCAGTGCTACAGCTCTTTACCATTTAGTTAAACACTTTGCAAGTAGAATCTTCTCATATTTAAACTTGAAGTAGATTTTATATTTATAACTCTAATGTACTACATTTTCTATTTATAAAGCCATATCCACTTTTTAAAAAAAATTCAATTCATAATTTTTTTGTGTATTCTTTTAGAAAATGTTTGGTCTTGGTCTGTATTGGTTATTCATTATCTGCAGCAGAAAACTAAGTTTTTTATTGTCATCTTTTATATTGGAAGTCGAACCACAAGATAGCAGTAACTAGGGATGTAGCGACATTATGTATGTTTTATGGGTCTTTGTATCAAGGTAAAAATGTGCCTCAAATTATCTGTTATGTTTTAAATTTCATAGCTTTTTTTTGACATATTTTAGATACTAAGGATATAGGTATTTTTATCATCTTAAGATCTTAAATTTTTACCATTGTAATGTAGAATTACAGTAAAACTTACTATAGTAAAATAGAAAACTTCAGTAAAAAGCAGTGAATGAGATTCTAAGGACTTGGTAGAAGGTACTTCATTTTTATTTTTGTTTTTGTATTTTATCTTACATTTATTTATTCATTTATTTATTTTCATTGTTATTTTACTTCATTTTTTTGCTGCCGAATATGAGGCATAGTTGTTTTTGTTCCTGTTGTTACACCTAGAAAATTAAGCTTTGTCTTTAGGCCTTGAAAATAAAGTGGGAATAGAGTAAATTTAAAAGCTGCAGGGTACCATTAGAAATAAACAGAGGAATGTGAAATGTTGATTAAAGATCAAAGGATAGTAGTAGAATTAATTATCTGGAAGCTGTGAAATCACTTATAAACTGCATAAAGCTAAGGCAAGGGAATTGAAAACTTATTACTCATTAATTCTTATAATATATTAATAAAACAGACGAGGCACATCACAGTGTTTTAGTGGAAATTTGGCTTTAGTGTCCACAATCATTTTTGAAAGATACACGATTCAATTGATTAAACTCTTAAAAAACTAGCTTCAGAACATGAACATCCAACTGGAAGACAGGTCACAATTCAAGTGTAAGTGCTACGGAGTTACTAGGGTTGGTTGTAGAAATTATGAGGGAGTTTCAAGAATATGAATATAATAGCATAGTTATAATGAAGTGTGCTAATACCAGAACTCTGTAGGGGAAGTAAAGTAATTCAGGCTCAACCACTGAGCAAATATGGAGAACAAAATATACAGAACTACTGAACAAATGTATAGAATACAGGTAGAGGAAAGAGACCAGGGTATTTCAAAATGGAAAAATGGATTTATGCAAGAATTTTACACTGTGATTTTCAAGTGAAATAATAGCTTTCAGAGTACAAACCTTCCAAACCTGGATTCTAGATCTAAAAACCAGTAACACTTTCTCCTGGTCTGTCAACTCTCTCAAGTTCATGTTTATCCTTTAACTAGTCCAAGCATTGAAAGAAAAAAAGTTATCCATTTTACCTTTATTGTTTTAGCATCATTTGACATTGTCAAAGAGAGGTGCACAACCTTGAAGACTAGAGTTACAAAGCCGTACTTTCCAGTTGTAACTGGGATCTAAGCAAAGTCATAAAGCTGTTTGTGGTGCCTTAGGCTCTGCAAAACCCACAGACACCATTTTTAAGTATGTAGAAATACCGCGTAACTCTTGTAAAGGCAATATTCATACCTAATATTTTAGAGATTAATATCAGAAAAAAAAACAGCCTTCCATCCCCTTTACTCCCTAATCTACTAATCTCCACTTTTCCATTCTGTCATAGAGACTGTAGTGTCTTTCATTTTCCAAAACTCATGTCTCCTATCTTTACTTCTGCCTCCTACATATCTTTATCAGGAATCTTATACCCCTACCACCTTAATTATTCATTCATTCATTGTCTTTCTTTCTCTCTGTTTCTCATTTCTCTTTTTCCTCTGTTGATCTCCTTCCTTCTGTCTTTGATCCTTTGTTCACTCTACATCTTTGTCCCAATTCTTGTCTTTTAGCATTCTTTCATGATGAGAACAAATTGACCAGGAAGAAGACTATCATTCTCTATTTCCTTTGACAATTCTTATTTCCTTTACCACGTATCATCTTGAATAATGTTTGTACTTATTTTTTCAGCTTTCTCAATGGCACACATTTCTTAAGGCATTAGTGTTTGGCCATGACAAACTATTTTATTCAGTCTTTTTAAAAATTATGTTCCATATCAACTTATGGTGATTGGTTTATACTAGTTGGTTTATAGAAAATGTTTACCATATTTTACCTCTTTGAGGTATTTGATGGTGTTGTCTATACCCTGAGTTTTACAATATGTTCTTCATTGGCTTCTGTAATTCATTCCTTCTGAAAGCACCTGATTCTCCTCCTAAATTTCTGACTTAATCTACCCACAGATTAAATCATGGACTTCGGAGTTTTTAGTTGGATTACTTTATATTCTTACTTGATAAATGTTTAATGGTGTATTAAACTCTGATAATTTTATCATTTCTAAGCTGGAAATTCTCAAATTGGTATCTCTTTGTTTAAACAATAGTGAATTTCATAATGTCCTTACTGAAAGTTCATACCAATATTTCCATATAGAATTCACGTTCATAATTATTTTAACTCAGACTATTTTGTTGAATTCATGACTTACCCTCCCAAGATATTATATATGTAAATTATCTTGTCAACAAATTCCATTACTGTTTACTCACCCTCCTTTTTTTCTTTTTTACCATAACCCAATTTCATTAACATTTTAATAGTTATTTTATTAAATTTATTAATGAACTTACTCTTGAATATACATTTTCTTTTCTTTTACACTGACAGTGTTTAAATCACCACTGATTAACCTATTCTTGTACTATTTCAAGAAAATTATCAGATCTGTCTACCAATAATCTCTTTTCAGACGGGCTTACCATGTGCTGTATTGGCAGATTTCTTCTTAAAAAAAGCAAACCACCCCCTTCAAAACTAGAGGTGTGTCTATTAACCAGGCTTAACCTTACATATTTATCTGTACCTTAAAAGATAACATCAAATTATTTAGCTTAGTTCAAGAAGTTCTACATGGTCTCTCTCCTATCTTATTCCCATACTTCACATACCTTGCTCTGTTTTGTACTTTGTGATCTTCAAAAATGTTTCTAGAACATAAAAAGCTTCTTAATGACTCATGTTTCTGGTTTCTCTTGAATGCTCTTCTTGATTTTACTTTCAACTTAGAAAAATTTTGCATGTCACAAGTTTTTACTGAAATGTTTTTCCCTTTGTTATTTCCCAAGATGCATTTTTTTCCATCTTTACTATAATTGCATTTTGCTCTTCTTGTCTTCTAGGAAAACCGATTGAAATCAAGGTATATTTCCTGAATGATTTAGATAGGACATGTCTAAAGAATTGATGGGATAGATTTTTCAGGAATCTTATCTGAGGATTTATATGAAAGCCTAGAGCCTTGTAAAATGTAACTTTATTTAAAAGAAACAGTTCTACACATTTAGTGTACTACTCAAAATCTTTTTCTAATCGTGCATTAATGATAAGCCATTACTATGATTAGGAATAGTGCTGCAAAAAACAAAGTTGACCTGTCTTTTTGGGATGTTCTTTAGTTACTTTTGGCCTACAGTTGCATGTTTTGGAAATATCTTTCTTATTCCTTATTGCCTGTAGTTTATTCCCCCAATTTCCTTTTATCATATTATCCTTAGACAAATTATTGGTCTTGATAGAACTTATTTATCTAAATGTTAATAAGGACAGCACACCATAAAATAACTCTACTAATAGTAGATAAGATAAATATAATGGAGAAAATGTAGGTAAATGGTAAAAATAATATGGAATAACATGGAATTTTTCTGTAATACAAGAATCAGATAAATACTACCCCCTTATCATAAAATAGAGGATATGACTCTATAAAGACAACAAAAAATAACTGAGAACCAAGAAGGAATATCATAATAGGAAATAATAAATAAGTTTTCACTTTAGTAAAAGATACCTAAAGTTTAAATAAAGACATAAAATAAATGAAAGAAATTAGAAGCGATAAGGATTACAAAGGATACACCTTAAAACTGGGTTAGGGAAATGGATGTCAAGTTTGAAAAATCATATGATTCGTGGTAGATAAAACCTAGGCAAATAAGTAAATAAATACACATACCCCAAGAGATGGTGATATATAAAGAAGTTAGGTAACAAGTTTACAATTTTGGCATAATCAATGTGCCTAAAAATTATTAATATTATAAAAGTGATGTCATTAGATAAAAATCTGAATCACCATATCAACTGGTATATTTGTTCAAGAAGAGTTGATAGAATGCTCTATGTTTTAACTTATATCCTTGTGTGGTATTGAACTAATAGAGCAAAAAATTGTATCTTATGGAAATTTGGGGGATCTCTGCTTTCAGTACTCACCAGGATAAAGAAAAAGTCCTATGAATAGTTAGGCAAAGACTAGTTACAAAAAAGTAAGAAAAGATTTGTTTTGTCTTAATGTTCTGTGTTCAGTGAAAGAAGACCAAGGAGCTTACACATCTTAAGGGAAAATGAGCATGAACCAAATACTCCTTTGGGAGAGGGGGCAGCCAAGTTTTCATTTAAGTGTAAAGAAGACAGTTACAAACACATAAAGCCCTCAAAGATGGTATCATTCAAGCATTCCTAAAAAACAAAATGAAAATGGTAAAATTCAGCCAAGTTATGTAGTATAAATTAAATTTTAAATTACTGGTAAAATTTTTTAAAATTGGTATAAAATGATAAAATTATGGTATAGAAGGACTTTCAGTAAGCATATTGATAAAATTATGGTATAAAAGGAAACATTGCAAACAGTTAAATATGTAACAGTGAAATATATATTCTGTCAATGGGAAACTAGTGAAATAAAATGCAGCAAAATAAAATATTGTGCAGACTTAAAAATGATGAAATAACATTTTTCCATTCTAGTATGGAAAAGTATCAAGGGTGAATTTTTAAATAAAAATTCCTCTTTCTATAACCTATGAATGTGGGTGTTTGAAATTCTACCATCTATTTGTGGGCATGTGTATTAGATAAAGTGACATAATCTACTTATTGAAACATACAGCCAAGAAAGTGGATAATGAACTAAGCAGAATAGACTTTTATGATTTGTGGTATAACTGCCCAAAGAAACATGTATTAGATCATAAGAAAGTGTCCTACATGCTCATTCAGAAATGTAGGGCATTGGAGACTTTGCCTTTCTCAGCGTTTGGTCTTCATGGTCAACTTTCTACTCTACCTTGATAGAGGGAGAATAGCACAGAGGAAATCAAATGGTTTTGTGGTCTATAGCTTTAAAATGATACACAACACTTTCATTACCATTTCTGGATAGTACTCAAGTCTGTGGCTACACATACCCGCAAATGAATCTGGGGAATGTATGCCCAAGAAGAAGTAAACAGCAGAAGCTGTTGCTTTCTTCCATGGCATTCATGATAAATAAATGAGGAAATTTTGAGGATTAAAACATTGAACTATTGAGATGTGATCAAATCAGATTAGCTTTCCTTTTTATGACTAGAGTGGAAATGACTAGTCCTTTTTTGACTAGAGAATATTAAGGCCAAAGAATGCATGAAGGATACTGTTCTGGAAGATGTGATGTAGCATATGGGAAGGAAAAATTGAAGAGTTCAGCTACTAATTTATCCATTTTGGGTTTTGCTAATGCTGCTGCCATCCCCAGGAGGCACAACTATACCACTGGCTCACCTAACTTCGTTCTTCCCCAACATCTGAAACAATGAGCCCTTAAGCCATGTCTCCTTTGAACTCTTTGAAGTCGAAGTTCCAAAGACAGCAGAAAACTTGTGCTCTGAGTACCAGGAAGAAAGGTTATAAGGATTCCTGATTTCACAGTATTATTCTGGGGTTTACGTGCCAGGGTGGTGACTTCCCAAGCCCTAATGGCACTGGTGGCAAGTCCATCTGTGGGGAAAAATTTGATGATGAGAATTTTATCCACAAGAATAGGGGTCCTGCCTAGCATCTTGTCCTTGGAAAATGCTGGACCCAACACAAACGGTTCCGTTTTTCATTTGCATTGCCAAGACTGAGTGGTTGGATAGAAAATGTAGTTTTTAGCAAGGTGAAAGAGTACATAAAATGCTGTAGAAGACATGGAGCACTTTGGGTCTGTTACTGAACCTAAGTTTGGCTGCTGGTCACTTGAAAGATCATTACTCAAGGGACAAGTTGTGATTGGAAAGGAATTTTAACTTTATTCAGGAGGCTGGCCACCTGGGGAGAAGGCAGACTCTTGTCCAAAAGCCATCTCCATCTCTGAGGTTTCTGCCTGGCCCAGGGGTTTTTAAAGAGGTTTAAGGTAGTTAATCAGCAAATGGACTGCAGTAGCCTGCAACATTTCTTGATCACAGGGAGACTCAGTTATGCCAGCTACAAACATTACCTCCGTGCTCAGGGGTTGTGCAAGGGGTCCAATTCTTGTTTTGTGATGTGCAGGAGTAATCTGTTCTTTCTGCAAAGGGGGGTGAGGTCTACAGATACACAAAGGGAATCCAGTGCACCTAAAAGAAAGAAAAACATGCTAATTTTCTTTTTTCTTTTTGCTAGGCTAATCAGAAAGCTGAGGTACCTTCAAACAGACTTGTCCTCTGTGGGCTGGGAAAGTTCTAGTTCTTCATTCCTCAAGGCCAGCAGTCTGCAGATCTCAAAGAAAGTAAACTACTTCTGTTATCAATCAGGGGCCTTATATCAGCAGGTTAACCCTTAAGACTGGCTAGAGTGCTGTTACAAGCTCAGGAATGGCAAAACCAGTAAGATCCACCATTGACCACTGTGGACATCTCTAAAACATTTGGCTTGCATTTTATCTCAGCTGTCAGACTGTTCCTTTTGTGTGGCTCCAGAGAGCACCTCTCCACCCCTAACTGCTCTCAGTATTCTTTGTGCTCTCACTGCAGTTCTTTGGGTCCCATATTTTCCTTATTCCTCTCCAAGTCTAGCTAGATTGTAAGAGTTAAGTTTATAATTACAAAATAAGAACTAAACAATAGTTTAAAATTTTTTAATTATTCTGCAGTTTTATCCAAATCTGATCAAAGATTATTTTATAAACATTAATTTTTGAATGTGTTCAGTTATTTTACTTATGAAGAGAATTACTTGACCCTTTTAATATTATAAACAAAAATTCTGAAATAGAGACATTGAAATTTATCTATATCTGTATGGATATTCAAATGATGAGTCCCTTTTTATTTATATTTCATTTTCCTCTTGTGGATGGTTTTTCAAATGCTATGTTTAAATATCAGGTGTGATCCCTCATTGAACTGAGACCCTGCTTTGTAGGGAAATGATTCTTTCTCTTTAGCAGATTGTCATTACAGACAGTATACCCGCTGCTTAAAATCCCCATTTCCTTACTCCTTTTTTTGTCATTTCACATACCCATGAAAGTAAAATTATTAAATAACATAATTTTGAACCCTCTTTAAATATAAGAAACATTTTCTGAAAGATAGGGTTTAAGGTACAACACCATCTTGAGACTTAACAAAGCATTAGTGTATTTTACATTTTATCATGCTTTATTATTGTCTAGCACCTTATTTACAATAAAAAAATAATGAGTTGTAGAGATATCTATTAAGGGATTTCGTGAGAAATGACTTCATTCTTACTATGAGACTAAACGTGGACAGCAGCACAGTATTGTTCAGGATAAATGACTGTTTGATGGGATGATTATACCAGGAGGGATAACCTTCGCTGTGGTGCACAAAGATTCTCAGGCTCAGAAATCTAGTCAAATACAAGTAGGAATATCCCTGAGAGACCTTTTCTGGCAATGGATGAGAGAATTCTTTCCTTTAGGACATTCAGAGGTCAGTGCTTACAATTTCACTAGCAACCAATATCTATTTAGAGTGTCCCTTGTTAGAGAAGTGATGGGGATATAGATTTTCCTCAAATTTAATTCCAAAAGATAGAAAGCACCGTCAAGAACAAGCAAAAAAGAATGTGGCAAATGTATATAACTGTATAAAAGTATTATACTTCTATTTAACTGTATGTAGTACTTCTATATACCTTAAATGAAGACTTCACAAATAAAAATGAATTTGATAGTCAAGTAGAAATGAAGCCATGAAGCCTAAAACCAAAATATCCTGTGTGCTGAGAATCATCTCTGCCCTTTCATTTCGAGAAGTGATCACATATGCGATATAAGTCTGAAGGATTATTTTGTAAGCCTTTTGTTGTTGTTGTTCTTGTTCTCTTAATCTCAAACTTTGGAGTATTAATGAATTGAACTGGGGATACATAAGGGACTGCATATAGTGGTAGACCTAGGTGCAGTTAACTGTTATATCATAATAATGATTTTGAAAACTTTACCATTCCTAAAATTCACATGTACATATAATCTCAGATCATGTTTAGACTCACTTATACAACATACTTGCTTATACAACTTGGAGAACTCCGGGATAAATAAGATTTTTTTTTCTTGAAACTCATTAGAAGATACATTATATGCATTTTGGGAACTGAAGATCAAGAAGGGGGCTAGGTAAGGAGTGCAGTGAGGCACTACTCTTGTGTTAGTTCAGTTATTACAGTAGTGGGTTCACAGACTATACTGCAAAAAGGTAGGACAATCTCTTTGGGAAATGTTAAAAGGCTCTTTTAGTTGAGGTTTCCATTTTTCTTAGTGCCACCTCGGTGACATGTGCATTATTTATATATAAACTACTGACTGATTGAAAATTGGAAAAATTTAAATGAACAGAGTGTGTGTGTGCGTGCACGTGTGCATGTGTGGGCATAGACGTGCATGTGTGTGGCAGGGTCACCAAAATAATTGATGAAAGACCTTTTGAACTGAATACAGTTATCTGCTATACTTGATGGAATAGTGATATCTTAACAATCATTCCTCAAATCCATTATTTCTTTCAATGCTGGAATTATTACAAATGAGACATTTGACATCGTCTTCCTCCTGCTTCCACACTAGGAATTGAGTGAACATTTGTCAGGTAACAGCGGAATCTTGTATTTTTTTCAATACAGTTATCCTTATACTTTGTTTGATAATTTATAAGTATTTTACCCAGTTTCCCAGACATAGTTGTGAAACCTTTCTTTAGTTGCACATTCTCTCTGTTTCTCTGTCTTTCTTGTTCTTGTGTTCACTTTTTACTGGCTTTACTCCATATCCTCCAAATCCAAGTGAATATTAAAATAATTGGGTCAAAAAAAATAATTGGGTCAGATGTATTTTCAAACTATTCTCTCTGTACATTTCATGTGGAATGAGCAACATGCACATATTGTCTATACAAAACAGGGTTAAATCAGAATGTTTCTTTTGCTTATAAGACATTTATTCAATGAGGGATGATCTAGGTTGGTCAGAAGGACCAGAAATCTTAGAAAATGAACAATTCTTAAGACAATTCCACTTTGCTTTATGTATCAGCACATGTTTCAGGTTGGGGCACTTGGATCTCTAGCTCAAGAAAGAAACTTAGCTCAGATTTTCAATTCTCAGGTGATGGTTTCCTTTAAAATAATAAGCATGGGGAAGTAAAAACATTTCCACCTATTAAGATGTGTTTCCTTTACTGCAAAAAGCGAAACTTATGTCATAAGGACATTCACTTTCTACTGAGAATTTTGACTGTGAGTAAATTTCATAAATCCTTTCTAATTTTTTTTTCAAATTTGGATCTTCTGAATGCATACCATTTTTTCAAACCTTATATATTTGTAATTTTTTTAAAGATTTCATTTATTTATTTGACAGGGAAAAACACATCAAGAGAGGGAACACCAGCAGGGGGAGTAGGAAGGGGAGAAGCAGGGTTCCCTGCTGAGCAGGGAGACCGATGTGGGGCTCAATGCGGGGCCCGACCCCAGAACCCTGGGATCATGAACTGAAGGCAGACGCTTAACGACTGAGCCACACAGGTGCCTCTATATTTGTAATTTTTATAAAGTATTATTACAGGTTTTCTATTTAGTTCTTCACAGATTGGAAAGGCAAATATTCTATTCATTTTACAGATTAAAAAAAAGAGAGAGAGACTTAGCTTAAATAGTTGATCATTGGCCATACCTAAAAATCACTTATCTTGATTCCTATTCACTGCTATTAACTATGTAGTTATTTTCATTTCATATTCTGGTATTGTATTTACTCAGGTTCAATCATGTATTTTTTTTAAAAAATTGTAAAAACATAAAATAATTTAAAAGGTATTGAGTCATTTAAAAATATTTAAGTTTTTCCTATGTTTCAGGAACCATGAAGGAATACAAGAATAAAACAATATAGATTCATTCTGGTTAGGATATACATCAGTTAAACACAAGACAGAGAGGCCCTTTAGGAAAGTTCTGCCATATTACGAGCCTACCTCCCCCTAGCAGAGCATTCCATCATTTGCAGTATGAAATATGCCTTGTTGGAGGCCTTACCAGTAGTAAGCAGCAGAAGAGCGAGCTGTGGATGCTGGCTTACTCTCAAACTATTCTTAGAGAGATTCATTTTATCTATTATTTTGTTTGCTTTGTGGAGTCTTTGTACTACCTTTTTTTATCATTTAAAATCTTCAAGGTTTAAAAATATGTGAACCCATTTTGTGCATTTCAGCCTTACTCAAGTTCTGATGCTTTTAGTCATGTCATGTTCATGAAATATTTGATAGATGTGCTCTTTTCTTGAGCATCATATTTGCTTCTACAAACATATCTCAAAGTATGAGGAATTTGTAATTTTCATCATAATTGACAGGACTGGCAGACACACTTCTCTCAATTGACTTGGTGCCTATTTCTGATATACATAAATTACAAAAGCAGCATTTATTTGCTTATAATCTTAAATTCTCAGATCAGCAAAACAGATTATAACAGACTTGTTCAAAATTAAGTGAAAGTGGTTGGTATTCAAAGTATTTTAGAATAAAACACTGTATTTTATTGTAGGAAGTTGAAGGTATTTGAGGCAACTAAAGTGATGCAGTTAGAAGAGCGCAAAGCTGATAAACACTGAGTTAAACACTTCGTGCTAATCGTGTACGTACTGCCTTAAGTACACATTACTAAGCTGCCTTAACATCAAAGACTGTTCTGCTTGGTAGGTTCATGGTAGTCTGCTACTTTATGTTTCAAGTTTCAGCTTGGTGAAAATTGAATCAGCTGAGTTGCAAAATCAAATTTATCATAAAAGTGGTAACTGACCATTAACTACTATGTAATGCTGTAAACATGACCCTATCATGAAACTACAAGACAGCCTCTTCTAGAACATGACAGACAGGAGGAACAGGAAAAGTCAGTGTATTTGTCACTAGGAACAAGAAAGATAAAAGGAACATGATCTTGTGTTGTTTCATTGTTTTCCTCACAATTTTAAGACACGCACTGTGCTCTTAATGGCAAATGCCTAGAGGAATGGTGCCTTCATTTTAAATTACAGCTATGTATGTTTAAGACATTGTATCGGCATTTTCAAGGAGTTACTTTTCTATAGTAGATACTTTGTTTTAAGTGCAGCAAAAGGCCAAGCTCAAATTCATTCCTAATGAGCCATGTGTTAATGTCAAAGTCTCTGCTGTCCACTCAAATGCCAAAGAACACATCTGACTTTATAATGAGCCAAACAGTTGTCTCTTCATAATCTCTGTTAGCCTTCTGTTAGATGGCTGCATCCAAAATTTATAACACAGTGATGGAGATTGTTGTTGTAATGGCTGAAATCCAATCAAAGATGTAAAACTTCTTATATTGTGTCAATATTATTACCCAGTCTTTGCCTTTCCATCTCCACATCAAATAAACTGGCCCAACAAATTCCAAATGGAATCTTGCCTGCTTTTAATCTACTCTGTACACGAATGGGGGAAATATCAAAATCAGATGACAGACATCAAGGCAATCAGCCAGTGGCAGGGTGGTTGGAATACAGGCAAATTTTGAAATGGCACTTCCAAATCTTTCTTTTCTCTGGAGAACATCCATTCCAACTAACCACCTAAGTTTTTATACTTTTAGGTCCTAAATTTGTTTGGTTCCTGATTTGACACTTGCTGACATTCAAAAAGTTTAATGTTTCTCTTTTCTTCATTGTCTAGATAGTATATCATACTTGCTTAACATGAAAATGAATGTCTTCACATAGTCATGGGTAATGAAAAGGATGTCTAATAATAAGGGGATTTTTTGGGTGAAGTGTCATACATACACATGATAATTTTGAGTTGAAATTAGATATATAATTCAGGCAAATCTATAAAATTGAGAGATACTCACATTTTTGTTTCATTTTCTAGTGAGTCAGTCTATATTGATATAAGTTCCTGGATAGATTTTCCAAGTATTTACCCTGAAGTTTAAAAGGGAAATTAGAATATTCATACATTAACTTGAAAATATTTTACTTTAGTAGTAGAAATGCATTGAAATACATCAGAAGTAAGCCAAGACATAAGTAGAAAAACATTAGAAATAAATGCAGTTAAATATTACGGTCTTTGATTGATGAGACTATAAGAATTTTTACTTTCTTATATTTTCTAAATTGATTATAATGAGACTGCATTTTTTTTAAAGTTTCAGTTTGTAGAGGAATATCCAACTTCTGGCACCACACAAATTAGGCTTGGTAATGGATTCTACTCAGTGAAAGAAGTGGGCACAAGCATATTAAAATAATGTCACTGTGTACCTTTGCTATATACTTCAGGATCTTAGTTTTTATTTTTTAATAAGCTTTCTTTAAACATGTCTTAGTAAAGGACTTGGCAACTAAAATGATAGTTCATATAAAATTTCTTTTAATGTATATGTTGATAAAATGTAATTTTAAATAATATCAAATATAGCAAGTACCTAAGAATTAATATAACAAAAATATGCAGAGCACATACAGTAAACTTGTAGGACAAGTGAATTCTAAAATTGGTATGAAATTGCAAAGGAACAAGATAGCAGAGATGGTTTGAAAAAGGCAAAAACTAGAGGATTTACTTTGTCAGATATCAAAACTAATTACCAAACTGTTACGATAATGACAGTGTTGGCAAAGAATATAATGTAATTGTTGAAAAGATCAATTTACTTCAAAGCTAAAAGTGGAAATTGGTGTAGTGATGCATCACCAAATGGGAAATAAGGGAGAGTGAAGAGTAAGAGAGACTGATTCTCAAATCTGTATCTTTGACTGTGATTTCTCTCTAGAATTACAGATTCATATATCCGGCTGTATACTAGGCACATCATTTTGTTGTCTAATATTCACTTCAAATTTAGCATGCTCTAAAAATAACTGTCGATTTCTTTCTTTCTTTCTTTCTTTTTTTAAGATGTTATTTATTTATTTATTTGACAGAGAGAGACACAGTGAGAGAGGGAACCTAAGCAGGGGGAGTGGGAGAGGGAGAAGCAGGCTTCCTGCTGAGCAGGGAGCCCCGAGCGGTGCTGGATCCCAGGACCCTGGGATTATGACCTGAACCAAAGGCAGACGCTAAACATTTGAGCCACCCAGGTGCCCCAGATCTGTTGATTTCTTATAATCTTCTTTAATATCTATATTTCTCTCAGTAAATTATTTTACAGTCCCATTCAAACAAAAATATGGTCATGATCCTTATTTCTTTTGTTTTCCTAATTCCATCCAGTTTCTATTTCTTTCTTCTCTACCACTGCCAGTTAGTCAAAACTACATTTATCTTTTGCATAAAACAAAGCAGTTGTTTCCTAATTATTTTCCTGATATCCCTCTTGCCCACCTCTTTACAATTGGTTCTCAGAAGTTTGTTCTCACCTTGGGTTCTGCATTCAGTGTGGAGTCTGCTTAAGATTCTCTCTCTCCTTCTTTCTCTTCCTTTCATCCCACACTTGCTCGAGCACTCTCTCTAAAATAAATAAATCTTCTAAAAAACATAACATAGTAATCTGATATTTGATTACTTATTGATTTATACAATACCCAATATGATGTAAACTTCTCATACAGGACTGTTGTTCTTATCTGTATCCCCGGCATCTAAAGTATTGCCTAACATGTTTAAGGTTTGTTTTATATTTTTTGTGAAATGTTGACTAAATGATGAATTGCAATAAAAAGGCATACTTTTTTAAAAAATTTTATTTGACAGAGAGCAAATGAAGGCATGCAGAGGGAATGGCAGAGGGAGAGGGGAGAAGCAGGCTCCCTTCTGAGCAGGGAACCCTACCTGGGGCTCAATCCCAGCACCCTGGGATCATGACCTGAACCAAAGGCAGATGCTTAACTGACTGAGCCACCCAGGTGCTCCTTGAAAAGGCATACTTTGACAAGACCAATGATTGGATTAGGACTGAAACTCTATGCCTAGAGAAAGTAGGAAAAAGAGTCAAAGCAAGATAAAATATTAGACCGGGCACACTGAGAAGGTACTTTCTCTGCAGAGGAGTTGCCGACAGGGAAAACTGAATCATAGTGTTCCTCTTTTGGAAGTTTGTCTCAGATTGGAATAAAATAATTATATCAGTTATTCACATATTATGAGTACTGTATTGGCATAGGACCTTAACACCTGCAGTTTCTATTATCATACTAACTCGGGTTGCTTGTATTTGGATCTTGAATTTTTCTTTTGCATTTTATTCAAAGTATAATAGAGGTGATGAGTAAACTTGCTCTTTATTCTAACCAGAATTTAGATAGTCAGAATACTTTGCTTTAATTGAATTTCTTTTGCAACTGTAGTAATGAAAAATAATATATAGCAAACACTACTTACTTTTTTCATTAGGAAAATCACAGCCTATTAAAATAATATAGCTTTATTTACAGCTTATATTGCCACTATTTAATTTGTTCTAATAATTGCTAATAAACTATATTAAAGCAATAGAAGAACAAATATTTTAGGGTAAGCAGCATTTTAACTGTTATTCAAAATTATAATTCAGGTTTCATTACTAGTTCCCTCTAGGAAAAAAAAAAGGTTTATGTTGTGTTGTGACAATGTGATGTAAATCTTATTAAATCTGTGGCTTAGATTTATGTTCTAAGGAATAAGTTGTGATAGATGACAATTAGACAATTCAAGAAAATGCTTAGCATCAGTTACAAAAATGTAGTAAATATAAATAATTATCAAGTACATCTAAATGTGTGTAATATTTTATCTAGGACTACATTTGAGGATATGGTAGTACTATTAATCATAATGAGAGAGTTGTAACTTACTGTGTTTGATTTTCTTCCTTTCTCTTTTTTACTTTTTGCCTAGCAGTTTTTTTTGTATTCCCACCCTGCTTCATTCTGCATATGGAGACACTCCAATATGAATTGTCTTCTCATATGAAGATTTAAATATTTAAGAAATAAGGAATGAGATCTTATCAGCTCTTATGTAATACTCATATAAGTATATGCATATGGATTTATTTAATTACTATAAATATTTATATGTTTACCATATACCTTTAAATCAAGATTCATATACATTTTCAAAATATCAATATTATTTTATAAATATTTTCCTTTAAACTAAGAGCATTTAGGATAATATATTACTCTTAAATATATTCTAATGCAATAATCATTTATTAAGTAAGATTAACTGAGCAACATAAATGGTATTTAGTAAGTTTTATACATTCTGTTAAAAATTTTAATACACTATCCTTTCAAAAAATACACTAAAGCTCATATTTTAAGTTGCAAGTACTTGCTGGTATAGCTCATACTTTACATTTACAGAGCATTAAGTTCAGTATAACTACTTTATGGGATGAATCAATCACTTAGGAGCTAGGATGTGGATTAACATTCAAATACTCTTCGTTAGAATCAAAGGATCAGCCTTGGCAAAAAAAGTTATGTTTTAAATCATATGCAGCATTTAAAGATATGGTATTTAAATGTTTGGCTGCCATATATATACTTAACAAATCCTAATAAATTGAGTAAAAATCTTAACCCAGATCTCTATTAATGGTATACAGGGTAACTAACAACTGCAGAGGGCTAGAGGAATCCAGTTACATCTGTGCTGTGTTCTTGAACTCTGTCTCAGTTAATACCCAGTCTGTTCCCTGAACCACCCTGGTTGAAAGCTGAAACCCTGGATTACATTTACCTGCTGCAAATCTCTGGTCTTGGGCGCCTGGGTGGCTCAGTGGGTTAAAGCCTCTGCCTTCAGCTCAGGTCATGATCTCAGGGTCCTGGGATCGAGGCCCACATCGGGCTCTCTGCTCGGCAGAGAGCCTGCTTCCTCCTCTCTCTCTGCCTGCCTCTCTGCCTACCTGTGATCTCTCTTTCTCTCTGTCAAATTAAAAAAAAAAAAAATCTCTGGTCTCCCATTTAATAGCTGTTTGACTTTTGTTAAATTACTTAATTGTTCTGCTTTCAACTTTCCATTTATATGGTGGAGATAACAATGGTATCTAACTGCTATGGTTTGAATATTATTTAAATATCCTCAAATTTCTTATATTGAAATTATAACCCCAGAAGATGATGGTATTAGGAGGTGGGGACTTTGGGAATGCTTAGATTATGAGAATAGCTCAGATTCTTCCATAATATTGTTGGAAATTTAAGATCATAAGACCCCACAAAGAGAAGATGTTAGGATATCCACAAAGGATGAAATAATGCAGCTTGTATATCTTGTAGTTTTTCTTCCATTTAGAGCTCTTTCTTATATTTAGAAAGGGCAGATATCATAGGACTTGGAAATTATCATTTATAAAGTTTTTAGAAAGGTTATACAATGAGAGCTACATCTAGGTATATTGTCATTTGCATAGTATTTCTTGAACCGTAAGTCATTCAACTTTTCTAACACTCTGTCAGCTAAAAAAAAAATCTGTCTTTTTATTTTATTTTTCTCACCATGGTAAGTGTACTCTTTAATCCCCATCACTTATTTCACACATTCCTCCATCCACCTCCCCTCTGGTAACCATCATTTCATTCTCTATAATTAAGAGTCTGTTTCTTGGTTTGTCTCTCTGAACCCCCCTCTTTCTTTTTTTTTTCTTTGCTCATTTCTTTTGTTTCCACATATGAATGAAACCATATGGTATTTGTCTTTCTCCGACTGACTTATTTCACTTAGCATTGTACTCCCTAGCTCTCTCCATGTTGTTGCAAATGGGAAGATTTTGTTCTTTTTTATGAATGAATTATATTCCATGATCTATCATCTATCTATCTGTCTATCTATCTATCTATCATCTATCATCTATCTCTATCATCTTTCTATCTTTCTACCTATCTTTCTATCTATTCATCCATCCATCCATCCATCCATCCATGCAGCTGTCTACCTAACATCTTCTTTTTCCATTCATCAATTCATCAATTGATGGATACTTGGGCTGCTTCCATAGTTTGGCTATTGTAAATAATACTTCAATAAACATAAGGGTGTATTTATCCCTTCGAATTACTGTTTTTATATTTTTCAGGTAATTATCTAGTAGTGCAATTACTGGATGATAGGATAGGTCTTTTTTTCAGCTGTTTTTTAACTGTTTGAGAAACCTCCATACTATTTTCCACAGTGGCTGCACTAGTTTGCATTCCTTCCAGTAGTGTTCCTTTTTCTTCACATCCTCATCAACACTTGTTTATTATATTGTTGATTTTAACCATTCTGACAGGTGGTAGGTGATATCTCATTGTACTTTTGATTTGAATTTCCTGGTGATGAGTGATGTTGAGCATTGTTTCCTGTTTCTCTTGTCCATCTAGATATATGTCTTCTTTGGACAAATGTCTATTCATGTCTTCTGCCCATTTTTAATTGCATTATTTATTTTTTGGGTGTTGAGTTTTACACGTTCTTTACATATTTTGGATGCTAACCCTTTATTGGATATGTCATTTGTAAATATCTTCTTCCCATTCCATAGTTTGCCTTTTAGTTTTGTTGGTTGTTTCCTTTGCTCTGCAGAGCTTTTTATTTTGATGTAGTCCCAACTGTTAATTTTTGCTTTTGTTTCCTTTGCCTCAGGAGACATATCTAGAAAAATGTTGCTGCTGCGAATGTCAGATAAATTAATGCCTGTGCTCACTTCAAGGATTTTAATGATTTCAGGTCTCACATTTAGGTCTTTAATGCATTTTGAATTTGTTTGTTGTGTATGGTGAAAGAAAGTGGTCCAGTTTCATTCTTTTGCATGTTGTTGTGTATTTTTTCCAATACCATTGAAGAGACATTTTCTTTTTTTCCCATGTGTAACTATTCCTCTGTTGTCAAAGATTAATTGACCATATAATGGTGGGTTTATTTCTGTTTTTTTTCTTATACTCCATTCATCTGTGTGTCTCTTTTTATGCCAGTATCATAGTGGCATTGTTGTTTGTTGTTGTTGTCTTAAGTAGACTCAGTGTCCAGCATGGAGCCCAACGTTGAGCTCCAACTCAAGACCCTGAAATCAAGACCTGAACTGAGATCAAGAGTCAGATGCTTAACCAACTGAGCCACCTAGCTGACCCAGTACCATACTGTTTTAATTACTACCACTTTGTCATACCTTGAAGTCTGGAATTGTGATACCTCCAGTGTTTATTTCTGTCTTAATTTATACTACTCTGGGACCTTAGTATCTATATTTTGGGTGTGGTAAGGCATTGATTTTTACATCCAAGGCATCAGCTCATTGATTTTCTTTTTTAGCTCATTGATTTTTTACATATGCATAGCAATTAGGAAATTCCAAGCTGCATAGAAAATACCCCAGAACACAAATCTCCAAAGTTCAAGTTAATAATGTACCTTGTGAGGATACATGAATATGAAGAAACAACATGGTTATTTACTCACCACATTTATTCATTTATTTGACAATTTGTTCTTGAACATCTATTATATACAGGCACTATTAAGCATATTGCAGAAACATCTGAAGGCAACAACAATCAAAACAAGCTCTCTGTCTTCTTGGAAGTGAGAGATAAGTACAAAAGCATATGCATAAATAAGATCATTTCAAATTGTGTTGGGTGGTATGAAAGATATTAGGGTGACTAGAAAGGGAGAGGGAAAAAAGGGAGAGAAAGAAGGAATTATCTTCAATTGGGTTTAGGTCAGACTTCTTTGAAGAGACTACATTTGAACTAACCGATTAATAAGATGGGTCTAGTGATGTGAAGATTTGGGCAAGAGTGTTCCAGGCAAAGGGAGCACTTTGTTATGCTAGTAACATAAAAATGACCTTATCCCGATAAGGAATATGATGAAGACTTTTGTTCACTGTAGCTTGGATGGAATGGGGGAAGAAAATCTTTAACAGGAGTTGAAATTAGTGGGGTAGGGAGAATCATATTTTGAAGTTTCCTGAGCTGCGATAAGGTCTTAGGATTTATTTCTAATCATAAGAATATCTTAATTCCCTGGAACCTCATAGATAGATAGATAGATAGATAGATAGATAGATAGATAGATAGATAGATAGATAGAGGATAGATAGATAATTCAACTTCAGTTAATTAAAACAAACAGGTGATGTGGAATAAAACTGCTTTAAAAAAAAAACAAATCCTTTCTTTCACAATCACTAACCTCGACATTATCAGTGGCCAATGAACTATGACTCCTTCATATCTCTAAAATTTGCCCTGTATTCTGACAGTTATTTCTCTATCTTGCCAAATTCAGCACCAAATGCTTCACTGTTTCTCTTACACATTTCTCTTGGATTCTTGGCTCCATTATTACTCACTGCTAAATAGTGTTGAATTAAAAAAAGTTATCATCTGAAATCTACTGTGGGAGTCAACAGTATCCAACACCATGCTCATAAGCCGGTTACGGTATTCATATACATTATCCTAAAAATCATGGCTCCCTTCCTGCCCAAATGAGGGCATATAGGTTTCATAACAGTTATTGGTATTGAATGCTGAACTATGAATTACTGTTTTTTCTTATTCATTCAGCACTTATTATAGCTAAACATACCTGATACAACTTCTAGAACACCTTTACTTAGAAGGGAAAAAAAAGATAATTTGCATAATAAAGGTATTACAAATTTAAGTAGAAAACTATGTGACAAATTATATAATAAAAATACCTACAAATTTTTTGAGGACAGAGAATAAATATCTCCAGTATTGAAAGAAAAATTAGCCTTTAACTTCAGGAATGCAGGAAAGTTGGGTTCGTTTCTATCTCTGTCTCCTTTTCCAATAAGGATGTTTGAGGACCCCTTTTCAGAAACACACATACCCTTCTGCCACCCCTCCACCCCCCACTGCCCACACACACATGCACTAGGAGATAAAACACTAGATTGAACCACTGGCCAAAGAGTGGCCTTAGTTTGAAATTTCTAAAAATTTAAACAGATCAAACTGGAGAGGTACTATTGAGATTTTTGTTGTTGTGTTTGTTTTTTAAGCTGTATTTCAGTAGGTTACTTCAACAACAAGTAGGGACTGAAACTTAAACATTTTCATAATAGTAGTATATATAAAGTGTCTTTCATAGAGTACTTGCTCAATAAATATTTGAATATATAAGAAAATATTATTTAGTTGTTAAGCTATTAAGGCCTCCCTGATCCAATCTGTGCCTTGCCTGCCTTTTGTAATGCCAAATTATACCCATGGTTGTACTGATCAACACATGTTAATTATAGTTCTTGCCTAACTACAAAGTCCTTACCTACATTTTGGCTGTTTTTTTATATTGACTTCTATTTTGGTTTATTTACACTCACTATTAATGGGCTGATTTAACTGATCATTCAGGTTTTTAAGACATGCTCTTATTTCATACTCTACTTCTATGCCCACCATGCAACAAACACACATCTAGTGAACAGATTTTATAATGCATTTTCTGTTTGGTTACTAGATGATTTGGGGTTAGTTCTGTTTTTGCTAGGTTCTTGTAATGCTAGGGTTAATTGAGGGTACTATGCAAATAACCTTAAAGTAAAAGATGTACCTAGGTCCTTTTACCCAAAATGAACACTTGAAAAACATTACTATTTTGATGCATTTGTTAAATACGATATTTATTTCAAACCATTTTTAATTAGACTTCCTTTAAGATTTTATTCCTTCCTATCAAAAATTTAGTTGAACTTATGTAATATATGTAATTCTAGTAGAAAGTAAAGAGTTTCATTCTGTAATTATCATTTCCTCTGCCATTTTAATAAAAATGTTTCACCTGGGCACTTGTATTTATGGCAATCCTAATTATAGCACTTACTGTAAATAGTCTGCTATATATTAATATGCACTCATAGATTGTGAGCATCTTAATGGTCTTCAGCATCTGACCATTTTAGGTGTGACAATACATAGCCTTATTTTTTCCTGGAATGTAAAATGTGCTCAGTAAATGTTGGTTGAAGACATGGATGAATGACAAAACCATATTAAAACTTACATCAACGTTGGAGGAAGTTAATGGCATTCTGTCTTTAAAAATAGTGAATACTTTTTCCCAGAACATCAAGGGTTCAATAACTTTAATCCTTTCTAAAGACAAGGCAACGTATTGCTTTCTAATCTTTCATGAATACTTATATTTTCAACTATTCGTTACATGTCTTTGTCAATGTCTCCACTGACTCACATGTTAATTCTCTTAGGTTTTTCTGATAAATACTATCTGGTCCTCTTGATTTATTCTAATTTCTCATCTGGCTTCATAGTTTAATGTTTTTGAGAATTTTGACTTTGCCAATTACATATTCAGATTTTTCTTAAAATACACCTTGGGCATAAAATTTTCTGTATTTTATATTACCCAGAATAAAAGACATATATGCAATCAATTTCTTCTAAGTCAGTTCTCACCATTTTCCTTTGATGCATTAGGGCATAAATAAAATACTAATTATTATTGTTTCCAGTATATATAAAAGTCCTTTAGGTAATGCTGTTAAAATTCTTTCTGAGCATTTATTTTTCTTCATTAATTTAATTTTTTGACTTTTTGTTATGTATTTTTATTTTTTCCAAGTTTTTATTTAAATTCAAGTTAGTTAACATACAGTGTAATATTAGTTTCTAGTGTAGAATTTAGTGATTCAGCATTTCCACCTGGTGCTCATCACAAGTGTCCTCCTTAATCCCCATCACCCGTTTAACTCATCAGCCTGCCCACCTCCCTCCGATAACCGTCACTTTGTTCTGTAGAGTCTTTCTTGGTCTTTTTTCTTTCCTATGTTTGTTTTGTTTCTTAAAATCCACATATGAGTGAAATCATATGGTATTTTGTCTTTCTCTGACAGACTTATTTCACTTAGCATAACACTCTTTAGCTCCATCCATGTTGTTGCAAATGACAAGATTTCATTCTTATGGATGGATGAGTAATAGTCCATATTAAATGTGATTTTAATACCAGATAGTGTTTGGGGTGTGTATGTGTGTGTATGTATGTATGTATACACATGTATACATAGTATGTATACACGCACACACACACGCTCCCCACTTCTGTATCCATTCATCAGTTGATGGATGCTTGGGTTCTTTCCATAATTTGGGTATTATAGGTACTGCTGCTATAAACATTGTGGTGCATGTATCTCTTCGAATTAGTATTTTTGTTTCCTTTGGGTAAATATCTAGTAGTGTAATTGCTGGATCTAGGGTAGTTCTATTTTTAACATTTTGAGGAGTCTTCATACTGTTTCCCAAAATGTCTGCACCAGTTTGCATTCCCACCAAGAGTGCAGGAGGGTTCGTCTTTCTCCAGATCCTCACAAGCACCTATTGTTCTTTTATTATTTTAGCCTTTCTGATAGGTGTGAGGTGATAGCTCAAGGTTTTGATTTGTATCTCTCTGATGATGAGTAATGTTGAGCATCTTTTCATGTGTCAGTCATATGGATGTCTTCTGTGGAAAAAATATCTATGTCTTCTGCCCATTTTTTTAAATTGGTACCTTTATTTTTAAAGATTTTATTTATTTATTGGACAGAGAGAGAGAGAGAGAGAGAGAGAGAGAGAGAGAGAGAGAGACAGCGAGAGAGGGGATACAAGCAGGGGGAATGGGAGAAGGAGAAGCAGGCTTATCACTGAGCAGGGAGCCTGATGTGGGCCTCAATCCCAGGACCCTGAGATGGTGACCTGAGCCAAAGGCAGATGCTTAAGGAATGAGCTACCCAGGTGCCCCTCTTCTGCCCATCTTTAATTGGATTATTTTGGGGGGTGTTGAGTTTGATAAGTTCTCTATGTATTTTAGATGCTAACCCTTTATCAGATATATCATTTGCAAATATCATCTCCTATTCCATAGGTTGCTTTTTAGTTTTGTTGATTGTTTGCTGTGTAGAAGCTTTTTATTTTGATGTAGTCCCAGTAATTTATTTTTCCTTTTGTTTCTTTTGCCTTGGGAGACCTATCTAGTTAAGAACTTGCTGTGGCTGATGTATAAAGGTTACTGCTTGTGTTCTCCTCTAGGATTTTAATGGCTTCAACTCTCACATTTAGGATTTTAATCCATTTTGAATTTATTTTTCTGTATAGTATGTAAGGAAGTGGTCTAGTTTCCTTCTTATGCATGTTGCTGTTCAGTTTTCTCCATATGTTGAAGAGACTTTTTTCCATTGGACATTTTTTGTTGAAGATTAATTGACCATATATAGTAATGGGTTCATTTCTGGGTTTTCTATTCTGTTCTTTTGATTTATGTGTCTGTTTTTATGCTTGTACCATACTGTCTTGATTACTACAGCTCTGTAATATAACTCAAAGTCTGGAATTGTGATGCCTCCAGCTTTGCATTTCTTTTTCAAAAATGCTTTGGCTGTTCAGGGTCTTCTGTGTTTCTATGCAAATTGTAGGATTGTTTATGCTAGCTCTTAAAAAATGCTGTTGGCATTTTGGTAGGGATTGCATTAAATGTGTAGAATACTTATTTTGGGTAATATAGATATTTTAATAATATGTGTTCTTCTAATCCATGAGCATAGGATGTTTTTCCCTTTCTTTGTGTCATCTTCGATTTCTTTCATAAGTGTTTTATAGTTTTCAGAGTAGAGATCTTTTACCTCTTTGGTTAGGTTTATTCTTATTCATTTCTCTTTCTGCTGTTTCATTATTGGTATATAGAAATGCAACAGATTTCTTATATTGATTTTGTATCCTGTGACTTTGCTAAATTTGTATATCAATTATAGAAATATTTTGTGGATTCTTTTGGGTTATTTATATAGAGTATCATGTCATCTGCAAAGAATATAAATTTGACTTCTTTCCTGCTGATTTGGATGCCTTTTATTTCTTTCTGTTGTCTGATTGCTGTGGCAAGACTTCCAGTACTGTGTTGAATAGTAATGGTGAGAGTGGATATCTCCGTCTTGTTCCTTTCCTCGTTAATTTTAAATTTTATTCTATATTTTGTGCTTTTACCTATTTCTGTTTTATTGATTTCTAAATGTCACAAACATGTGTTTGTATATGTTTGTGTTTTTAAAACACTCTTCAAGTTGTTCTCTATCACTTTGTGTATAGGAACAAAATTTACACTTTGTACGATGATGTAATTTTGAGCACATAAGTGCCATGCAGTAAGTGTCCCCTTTTCTTTTCTTTTCTTTTCTTCCTTTCTTCTATTCTTTTTTTATTATTTGCCCCAGGAGTACAAGTCTGTGGATCATCAGGCTTACACTTTTCACAGCACTCACCATAGCACAAACCCTCCCCAATGTCCATAACCCATCCATCCTGACCCTACCCTCCCAGCCCCCAGTAATCCTCAGTTTGTTTTGTGAGATTAAGAGTCTCTTATGGTTTGTCTCCTTCCCGATCCCATCTTGTTTCATTTTTTCCCCACAACCCCCCGTTCTGCCCCCTCAAGTTCCTCATAGCAGAGAGATTATATGATAATTGTCTTTCTCTGATTGACTTATTTCACATAGCATAATACCCTCTAGTTCCATCCACATTGTTGCAAACGGCAAGATTTCATTTCTTTTGATGGCTACATAGTATTCCATTGTATATATATACCACATCTTCTTTATCCTTCATCTGTTGATGGACATCTAGGTTCTTTCCATAGTTTAGCTATTGTGGACATTGCTGCTATAAACATTTGGGTGCATGTGCCCCTGAGGATCACTGCCTTTGTATCTTTAGGGTAAATACCCAGTAGTGAGATTGCTGGGTCATAGGGTAGCTCTATTTTCAACTTTTTGAGGAACCCCCATACTGTTTTCCAGAGTGGCTGCACCAGGTTGCATTCCCACCCACAGTGTAGAAGGGTTCCCCTTTCTTCACATCCTCACCAACATCTGTCATTTCCTGACTTGTTAATTTTAGCCATTCTGACTGGTGTGAGGTGGTATCTTACTGTGGTTTTTCAACTTTTTGAGGAACCCCCATACTGTTTTCCAGAGTGGCTGCACCAGGTTGCATTCCCACCCACAGTGTAGAAGGGTTCCCCTTTCTTCACATCCTCACCAACATCTGTCATTTCCTGACTTGTTAATTTTAGCCATTCTGACTGGTGTGAGGTGGTATCTTACTGTGGTTTTGATTTGTATTTCCCTGATGCCAAGTGATGTTGAGCCCATTCTGTCACTTGTCTTTTGGTTTTGTTGACTGTTTCCTTTGCTGTGCAAAAGCTTTTAATCTTGATGGAGTCCCAGTAGTTCATTTTTGCCTTACTTCTCTTGCCTTTGGTGATGTTCCTAGGAAGAAGTTGCTGCGGTTGAGGTTGAAGAGGTTGCTGCCTGTGTTCTTTCTCCTCAAGGATTTTGATGGATCACTGTCTCACATTGAGGTCTTTCATCCATTTTGAAACTATTTTTGTGTGTGGTGTAAGGAAATGATCCAGTTTCATTCTGCATGTGGCTGACCAGTTTTCCCGACACCATTTGTTGAAGAGACTGTCTTTTTTCCACTGGACCATCTTTCCTGCTTTGTCGAAGGTTAGTTGACCATAGAGTTGAGGATCCATTTCTGGGCTCTCTGTTCTGTTCCATTGATCTGTGTGTCTGTTTTTGTGCCAGTGCCATACTGTCTTCATGATAACAGCTTTGTAATAGAGCTTGAAGTCTGGAATTGTGATGCCACCAACTTTGGTTTTCTTTTTCAACATTCCTCTGGCCATTTCTTTCATGAGTACTTTATAGTTTTCTGAGTACAGATTCTTTGCCTCTTTGGTTAGGTTTATTCCTAGGTATCTTATGGTTTTGGGTGCAATTGTAAATGGGATAGACTCCTTAATTTCTCTTTCTTCTGTTTTGTTGGTGTATAGAAATGCAACTGATTTCTGTGCATTGATTTTATATCCTGACACTTGACTGAATTCTTGTATGAGTTCTAGCTGTTTTGGAGTGGAGTCCTTCTCTTTGGTTAGGTTTATTCCTAGGTATCTTATGGTTTTGGGTGCAATTGTAAATGGGATAGACTCCTTAATTTCTCTTTCTTCTGTTTTGTTGGTGTATAGAAATGCAACTGATTTCTGTGCATTGATTTTATATCCTGACACTTGACTGAATTCTTGTATGAGTTCTAGCTGTTTTGGAGTGGAGTCCTTTGGGTTTTCCACATAAAGTATCATATCATCTGCAAAGAGTGAGAGTTTGACTTCTTAATTTCTCTTTCTTCTGTTTTGTTGGTGTATAGAAATGCAACTGATTTCTGTGCATTGATTTTATATCCTGACACTTGACTGAATTCTTGTATGAGTTCTAGCTGTTTTGGAGTGGAGTCCTTTGGGTTTTCCACATAAAGTATCATATCATCTGCAAAGAGTGAGAGTTTGACTTCTTCTTTGCTGATTTGGATGCCTTTTATTTCTTTTTCTTGTCTGATTGCTGAGGCTAGGACTTCTAGTACTAGGTTGAATAGCAGTGGTGATAATTTCAGCATCTATTGAGAGGATCATATGGTTCTTGTTCTTTCTTTTATTAATGTCTTATATCACACTGATGGATTTGTGAATGTTGAACCAACCTGGCAGCCTGGGAATAAATCCCACTTGGTTGTGGTGAATAATCCTTTTAATGTGTTGTTGAATCCTATTGGCTAGTATTTTGTTGAGGATTTTTGCATCCGTATTCATCAAGGATATTGGTTTGCAATTCTCCTTTTTGATGGGGTCTTTGCTTGGTTTTGGGATCAAGGTAATGCTGGCCTCATAGAATGAGTTTGGGAGTTTTCCTTCCATTTCTATTTTTTGGAACAGTTTCAGGAGAATAGGTATTAATTCTTCTTTAAGTGTTTGGTAGAATTCCCCTGGGAAGCCATCTGGCCCTGGGCTCTTGTTTTTTGGGAGATTTTTGATGACTGCTTCAATTTCCTTATTGGTTATGGGTCTATTCAGTTTTTTAATTACTTCCTGGTTCAGTTTTGGTAGTTTATATTCCTCTAGGAATGCATCCATTTATTCCAGATTGTCAAATTTGCTGGTGTAGTGTTGCTCATCATATGTTCTTATAATTGTTTGTATTTCTTTGGTGTTGGTTGTGATCTCTCCTCTTTCATTCTTGATTTTATTAATTTGAGTCCTTTCTCTTTTCTTTTGGATAAGTCTGGCCAGGGGTTTATCAATCTTAATAATTCTTTCGAAGAACCAGGTCCTAGTTTTGCTGATCTGTTCTACTATTCTTTTGGTTTCTATTTCATTGATTTCTGCTCTGATCTTTATTATTTCTCTTCTCCTGCTGGGTTTAGGCTTTCTTTGCTGTTCTTTCTCCAACTCCGTTAGGTGTAGAGTTAGGTTGTGTACTTGAGACCTTTCTTGTTTCTAAAGAAATGCTTGTATTGCTATATACTTTCCTTTTTGGACTGCTTTTGCTGTGTCCCAAGGATTTTGAACAGTTGTGTTTTTATTTTCATTTGTTTCCATGAATTTTTTTAATTCTTCTTTAATTTCCCAGTTGACCCATTCATTCCTTATTAGAATGTTCTTTAGCCTCCATGTATTTGAGTTCTTTCCAATTTTCCTCTTGTGATTGAGTTCTAGTTTGAGAGCATTATGGTCTGAAAATATGCAGGGAATGATTCCAATCTTTTGGTACTGGTTGAGACCTGATTTGTGACCCAGGATGTGATCTATTCTGGAGAATGTTCCATGTGCACTGGAGAAGAATGTGTATTCTGTTGTTTTGGGATGGAATGTTCTGAGTATATCTGTGATGTCCATCTGTTCGAGTGTGTAATTTAAAGCCTTTATTTCCTTGTTGATCTTTGCTTTGATGATCTGTCCATTTCAGTAAGGGGGGGTGTTAAAGTCCCCTACTATTCTTGTATTATTGTTGATGTGTTTCTTTGATTTTGTTATTGATTGGTTTATATAATTGGCTGCTCCCACGTTAGGGGCATAGGTACTTAAAATTGTTAGATCTTCTTGTTCGACAGATCCTTTAAGTATGATATAGTGTCCTTCCTCATCTCTTATGATATTCTTTGGCTTAAAATCTAATTTATCTGATATAAGGATTGCCACTCCAGCTTTCTTTTGATGCCCATTAGCATGGTAAATTGTTTTCCACCCCCTCACTTTAAATCTGGAGGTGTCTTTGGGTCTAAAATGAGTTTCTTGTCGACAGCATATGGATGGGTCTTGTTTTTTTATCCATTCTGATACCTTGTGTCTTTTAATTGGGGCATTTAGACCATTTACATTCAGGGTAACTATCNGGTAACTATTGAGAGATATGAATTTAGTGCCACTGTATTCCCTGTAAGGTGCCTGTTACTGTATATTGTGTCTCTTCCTTTCTCATCTATGTTTCTTTTAGGCTCTCTCTTTGCTTAGAAGACCTCTTTCAATATTTCCTGTAGGGCTGGCTTGGTGTTTGCAAATTCCTTTAGACTTTGTTTATCCTAGAAGCTTTTTATCTCTTCTTCTATTTTCAATGACAGCCTAGCTGGATATAGTATTCTATATCAATAGATATAGTCTAATATTTCTACCATTGTATGTTACAGACCTCTTGTCCTGCGCTGCTTTCAGGATCTTCTCTTTGTCACTAAGACTTGTAAGTTTTACTATTAGATGATGGGGTGTGGACCTATTTTTATTGATTTCGAGGGGGGTTCTCTGTGTCTCCTGGATTTTAATGCTTGTTCCCTTCGCCAAATTAGGGAGATTCTGTACTATAATTTGCTCTCATATACCTTCTGCCCCTCTTTCTCCTTCTTCTTCTTCTTCTGGGATCCCAATTATTCTAATATTGTTTCATCTTATGGTTACACTTATGTCTCAAATTCTCCCCTCATGGTCCAGTAGTTGTTTGTCTCTCTTTTCCTCAGCTTCTTTATTCTCTGTCACTTGGTCTTCTATAGCACTAATTCTCTCTTCTGCCTCATTTATCCTAGCAGTAAGAGCCTCCATTTTTTATTGCACCTCATTGATAGTTTTTTTGATTTCAACTTGGTTAGATTTTAATTCTTTTATTTATCCAGAAAGGGCTTTTATTTCTCTAGGAGGGATTCTCTGTTATCTTCCGTGCTCTTTTCAAGCCCAGCTAGCACCTTGATAATAGTCATTCTGAACTCTTGACTTATTACTGACATATTACTAATATCTGCATTGATTAGGTCCCTAGCCATTATTACTGCCTCTTGTTCTTTTTTCTGTGGTGATTTTTTCTGCCTTGTCATTTTATCCAGATAAGAATGGATGGATGAGAGAATAAAATACTAAAGGGTAGCAATGACCCCGGAAAAATATACACTAACCTAATCAGAAGAGACCTGAAACTGGGGGGAGAAGAAAGAGGGAGAAAAAAAAAGAGTGGAGAAAAACCCTAAATTTATATCTATTTCTATATCTATATATCTANAAAGAGGGAGAAAAAAAAAGAGTGGAGAAAAACCCTAAATTTATATCTATTTCTATATCTATCTATATCTATATCTATATCTATATATCTTAGACTGGTGAATTGAACAGACCCTATAAGTATACAAAAAATAAGTTTAAATACAATGAAGGGATAAAATATGACTATAACAATTAAAATTAAAGATTTAAAAAAGGGTTTTGATAAGATAAAATAGTTTAAAAATGTTAAAATAGGAAAGAGGATATAATTTAAAAGAAAATATAAGAAAAAATAAAATTCAAAGAATTTAAATTTGAAAGATTAAAGGATCATGGGGGAAAAGCCATGAATTCTATCTGTTTCTTTCCCCTAGCTCTGGAGTTCCAGAATTCTCAGTGATCAGTCAACTTTGTCTTGGCTGGATGTCCTTGCAGATCTTTTGGGGGAGGGGCCTGTTGCTGTGATTCTCACGTGTCTTTGCGGGAGGCGAAATTGCACTGCCCTTGCCAGGGGTCAGGCTAAATAACGGGCTCGGGTTCACTCTTGGGAGCTTTTTTGTACAGCTTTGGAGGACAGGAATGACAATGGTGGCCTCCCAATCTCCATCCCGGAGGAAGGGAGAGCTTGGGATGTCACTCCTCAGTGCATCCTCAGAGAAAAGCAGTCAGTCGCTCCCGTCTCCCAGGTTTCCGGCTGAACTCCGAACTCACCCAGCCTGTGACTGAGTGTTTCTATCTCTGATGTGTGACCCCGTTTAGAATCTCTAAGCCCAGCAGATTCCTGCAGCACACTCCTGTGCCACTCGTCCTGGAGGAGGAAGGAAGGGGTCTCTCTGGATCTGCCACTTGTGGGGTCCCTGCTCAAAGAGCAGTGTCCCAACTGTACTATGGATCATAGTTTAAGGTAACACCAAGCTGAGAGACACCTTCTCAGCGTGGCTCCTTCTCTCCCGCTGGCTTCTCCTCTCTGATATCTGGGAGCTCTGTCGCTTTCAGACACCCCTGGTCTTTTTGTGAACCCATTGGTCCTGAGACCACACTATCCCCTCGAGGGCTTCAATCCCCGCTTACTCTCTGGGGCGACGTCCCTCAGTGGAGCTGACTTCTAAAAGTTCCGATTTTGTGCTCTGCTGCTCTCTCGCTTGCTGGGAGCTAGTCCCCCCCCCCATGGTCTGTCTTCCTGTAACTTCAGATTCACTTCTCTGTATGTCCTACCTTCCGGAAAGCCATTGATTTTCTGTTCCTAGAGTTGCTGCTCTTCCTCGCTTTGATCTCCTGTTGAATTTGTAGGTGTTCAGAATGGTTTGATAACTATCTGGGTGAATTTCTGGGACCTGATGATAATCGGTCTCCTACTCCTCCACCATCTTGCTCCTCTAGGTATCCCTGTCTTACTCTGCCACTCTTCTCATTTCCTCAAAACAAACACACAAAAACAAAATTAAAAAACAAGAACAGAAATCCTGAAAACTGGTGGAATTTATCTACCATAACTTGAGACTCTCAAGATTACCTTAATCCACAATAATTCATCTTTGAAGTACTTTTAAAGCTAAGAAAGAAGAAAGAGATTTTTTCAATATTCATTTCTTGTTGTTGCTTTTTATTGTCATGACAGCTAATAGCTTACACTTTTGTTCACCCTTTTCCTGTTCCATTTTGTACAATTAAAACTCATATCTATCAAAATAATAAAATTCTAATATTGACAGTTCTAATTCCTGGAATGTGTTGGACTTTCCTCACTGAAGTATTTGAGTTTCTCTTTCATTATGTACATGAGGGCAGGAGCAATTTTTTGACTCATTTACAGCTGTGACCTCCAGTCCTAGCTCAGGTCTTATTCCTTATCAGATGCTAAATAAGTTATTCAGTAATGTATACATCTGGATACTAGTAAATCGTATGACCATCAGAATTCTTGTTTTAAATTTCAAGAGTTTAATCAGACTTGTAAGATAACCAATCTGTAAGTAGTCTATTGCTGTATCTTTTATGATTTATCATCAATAAATATGAAAAGAAATTAAAATTATATGATTTTTAGTTACTTTTTAGAATCAGAGTTCTGTGCTCCTTTGCAAGTCTATTTTGAGTTTAGTGAATAGTTTATCAAGGAAAAACAACAGGAGGGCATTCCTGGACTTATTTCTCTGGGAGAGAAGTTCTCTTTTAACTTTTTTTGCTTCGGTTTGCAGATTCCAAATGTTTTGCCTTTTGTAGTCATTTTGTTTTATACAACAGAATGTCCTTTAGATTATTTCATGTAGACTTGTACTTAAGTAACATTTATTTAAGAAGGTAAGAGAGACTGATGAGATATGCATCAAATATAGTAAAGAGTCATGATCAAGCCTAGTCTGTTAAAAATTAACATAACACATATAAGTAAATTTAATGTTCACATATTCCCTGAACCTAATAAAACTTTGAAAATGAGAAGTAAAAAATTTAAGAAGTATAGAAAAATCAAAGTCAACTTTGTGAATGCCTTGAAATAATGTAAAAAATAAACTTTTAGTTAAATGAAGAATGAAGATAAAATATCTGTGTCCCCGTGTAGAAGCAGTTGAAATTTTAAGTATAGTTAATTAAATGTCACNTTAGTTAAATGAAGAATGAAGATAAAATATCTGTGTCCCCGTGTAGAAGCAGTTGAAATTTTTAGTTAATTAAATGTCACCTTTTTTTCATAAGCCTATTACAAATTTTATAATCCAAAGGAAGAATAAAATTGAACTGAAGTTTGAGAAAATCATAGTCACAAGGTATTTACAGTATATAAAAATAGAGACTATTATATGAAGCAATATATACAAAATTAATAATATAATGAAAAATTATAGATATAATCTAGTAACTCATTTAAGAATAAGTACAGTGGTATACCACAGAGTTTTAAAAACAAAGATCTTTGTTATTTACCTATAGAGTTTGAAACTCAAAGTGAAACTTTCTGCACATTTCATATTTTCTGCATCTTCGTGCTTATTGAAATACCACCTCTCCACTAGGAAGATAATGTCTAAATGTGGAAACACATTCCTCTTTCAAAACTCTAAGTCATAGAGCTGATTTGTTTGAATATTGTATCTTTAACTTTACTTTTGTTGGAAAAAAACTGACTTTTCCAACAATAATAAAAATATGTGGATGGAGTTATGTTTCAAGCACAAAATGCTAAATATTTGGGCGCCTGGGTGGCTCAGTGGGTTAAAGCCTCTGCTTTCAGCTCAGGTCATGATCTCAGGGTCCTGGGATCGAGGCCCGCATCGGGCTCCCTGCTCAGTGGGGAGCCTGCTTCCCCCTCTCTCTCTCTGCCTGCCTCTCTGCCTCCTTGTGATCTCTCTCCCTCTGTGAAATAAATAAATAAAATCTTTAAAAAAAAAAAAGCTAAATATTTGACTGTATTTCTTAAATTCTCCTTTCTCCCCCCCAATGCTTTAAGATAGCAACATTAAATTTAATTCTGTAGCTTGATATTAAAAATAAGGAATGCTCTTTTAGCAGTTCAAAAGACATAGAAGTTTCTGAAAAAAAAAATTCGTACACTATTCTCATCCCACTTCCAACCCCCCACCCATTCTCCATCTCCAACCTGCCTTCTAATGCTATTAATTACTGTTTATATAATTCTATATGTTTCTTTGATTATATAAGCATTTATACACACAATATTTAATTGACATTATATGCCTGTATTCAAACAATAATAAGTTATATTCAATTAGAAATAAACACTTATTGCCATGGCAAAAGTTACAGTCAAAGCCTTTATTTTCAATTCAAGGAACACAATTTCCCAGTTGCATTCCCAATCGTTCCTCAGAAATAGCCAGTAAAAATACTTACAATTTATTACTTCTGCATAAATGACTGCTTCTGTTAGGGAACATAAAAAATAATATATTGAAATAATAGGTATGCTGGAGCATTGAAAAACTTTTAGGCCAAAACTTAAAATCACAAAGGTAGAAAATAGAAAAATTAAAGCTTAGCTACCTACGTTATCAACATTGCATGTATTACAAAATGAAGTTCAACCTGAAGATGTTGAATTGTGAGGAATTGCATATGCAGGTCTTCCAAATTCTAAGTAACTACATAAAGACAAATCAGCATTTCTTTAAAAAGGTACATGATTTGTAATTTAGATTTTTTAAACAATAAAATGTTTGGTTTTTGTAGATACTAACATACATTTTTAATGTAGCAGTTGCATGGAAAATGAATACAATTTCCAGCATTTTCTATTATTTCATTTAACATTTTAGAATTTCAAAATATCAATCAGGCAGAATAGTGTAAATCTAGTTAAAATTTAAATGTTTTGAAATGAATAAACATTGAAAAACTATTTAGGGTTTACATACATGGAGATTTTATAAAGTAATTATATATTAAGAAACTTATCCTATTGAAATGAATATCTTCTTTGGAATAATAGAAATGATTAGCAATAACAAATACCTTTTCCTGGTTCTATATCTCTAAATTGACTAAAGAAATAACATTGAGAATTCTTACCCCAAAACAGAAACTTTATGTTTCCTAAGTCTTTAGGAAACTTCCTTATATTCATGGAAAGTTATAAAAGCAGAACACATATGCACACAAAAATAAATAAATATATAATTTATTGAATATATAATTGGTTGAATTTTTATTTATTGAATAAGACCATCTGCCAAGTATTAAGGGATATACAGGCTAAGGTGAGGAATAAGGAAGTCTAAGTTCTGGAATCTTATACAGATAGTCAATATTAGGAGATATGGATGGAAATGAACAAAATATTCAAGGGTCTGAAATCTTTAATTTCCATGTAGTCCTCAGTCAAGCTATTGATAATATCACATACTACTGGGGGATGTTATATGCATTTTTCTTTTTGACCTTTTAGAGCTCTTTTTTTGGCAGTTAGTTGAAGGAAGAGGTCATGTTCCAAGAACATAATACAATAGTCTCTCCTTGCTACAGATACACTGTACAGTACATATATCAATAAAAACATTTGACATAAGGTAGCCTTCTTTTTTTTACGGTTTCTTGCATATGGTCCCATTTATCAGTCATTGAGAATCCACAGCATTTAAAGTTCAATGTTATGTAGTGGTGAGCACAGCAGATAGTCCCTGACCTCATGGAGTTCACAGTTTAGAACAAAGCTATAAGAAAGAAATGCGCTTAGAAACCGATTTGCCAAATGCAATGATAGGTGTATAGATTGAGGTTATCAAACCTAGTGTGATTTATTTAGTGCTTAATTTAGTTTAAAGGATTATTAGTGCTTGAGTTAAAAAAAAAAGGCTGCATTTGAACCAAGATTTAAATGCCTGTAGAATTTAGGTGAGTACAGAGTGTGCAGTATAAGGAAAAATAAGGAGGAAGAAAGTCCCGCAAGAAGGGGGCTATGAGATTTAAGCTCTTAGAAATAAGAGAGCGTGATGTATTCAAGAAATTATGATGCTTACGAAGTACATTGTAAGCCCTGAAGTTATTCAAGGCATGAAGAAGTCCTTGAAAAATGATGGAAGCTTACCCGAAAGGACACACAAGAGTCAGCAGCTTGAAGGGGTCCCCACTGGCCAGATCTCAGACAATTTTGGTAACAGAATATATAATGAAGTATAAGGGATTGTAACTATAAAATAAAATAATATTCCATGACTCCATAACTGATATATACAAATGAAGAAAGAAAACCCTTCCTTGAAGTATAATTTCAAATAATAAGTATAGAAAGCATGATGAAATTAGAAAAATCACCATTTAGAAAGTACCATAGCAATACTTATTTTGGGCAGGATTCATCAATGGATGTTACATTTAATAAGCAAGAAATAATAATATGTTTACATATTATGAAAGTATATCCTTTTAAGTTACCTATTCAAAGAGAAAAATAAAGAAGTCTGACAGCAGTTAATGCAGTGAAGTGAGCAGTGTGTACATAACCTGCAATGGAACAGATCAGTATTATTATATGCCTCTTGATATGGTGTCTCTTGAGGGATACAGCATCACTTCTGTGCTATTTCTGCAAAAAATCCTTAATCTATATCCAGTCATGGTGATATCTCATGGAAATCCAAAATGAGGGACATTGTACAAAATGACTTATCTATACTCTAAAAGTATTGAGGTCATGAAGGATACCTAAGGAAATGTTCCAGATTGAAGGAGAATGATAGACATAAAAACTACTTACCAGATGTGGTTCTGGATTGAATGACTAGATCATTATTTCTCTTTTCTTTAGCTGTGTAGGATATTAGTTAAATAATTTCTGGTATTTGAATAGGATTTATATTGCATCATTGTTGATTTCCTGAGTGTGATAGTTATAAGAGAATGTCTTTGCTTTTAGAAAACTCATTTTGAAGTATATACAAGTAGAGTAAGACTATATTTAAACCCATTTCCAAGTATTTCAGGGAAAATAGAATAATAAAGCAAATGTGGCAAAGGTTAACATTTGGAGGACCTGGAAAAGGAGTATATAGGAGGCTCCTGGCTAGCAGTTGGTAGAGCATGTGACTCTTGATCAAGGTTGTGAGTTCAAGCCCCATACTGGGTGTAGAGCCTACTTAGAAAAAAAAATATTATACAGGAAATTCTAGGACTGTTTTTGCCTTGCTATTTTGTAACTCTAAAATTATTTTGAAATTATGGCTGTTGTTTAAAATTTAAAGAGAGAGAGAAAAGCAAATCATAAAGAGTCTCAACTATAGAGAACAAACTGAGGGTTGATGGAGAAAAGTGGGGTAGGGGATGGGCTAGATGGGTATTAAGAAGGGCACTTGTTTTTTTTTTTTAAGATTTTATTTATTTTTTTGACAGAGAGAGAGAGAGAGATCACAAGTAGGAAGACAGGCAAGCAGAGAGAGAGAGGAGGAAGCACGCTCCCTGCTGAGCAGAGAGCCCGATGTGGGACTCGATCCCAGGACCCTGAGATCATGACCTGAGCCGAAGGCAGAGGCTTTAACCCTCTGAGGCACGTAGGTGCCCAAGGAGGGCACTTGTGATGAACACTGGGTGTTATATGTAAGTGATGAATCACTAAAAAATAAACAAATAATAAATAAATATAAATAAATAAACAAAATGAACATCAGCTCTAAGCTTAAACTAATGCCTTTAAAGTCACTTGCAATGCCAAATTTTTGTTATTTTCTATTAGAGGAAAATGGAATATTCATTACATATTAAAAATCCTGCAATTCCTGTTTCCCTTTTGCTGCCTGTTTTTTATTTTTGTAATTTTTAGTTGAAGTATAGTTGACATGCATATCATATAAGTTTCAGGTATACAACATAGTGATTTATCATTTAATGTATTACAAAATACTCACTACAAGTGTAGTTCCCATCTGTCACCATACAAAGTTATTACAGTATTATTGGCTATATTCCCTTTGCTGTACTTTTCATTTCCATGACTTACTTTTCATTTTTATTTGTTATTTTTGTTTTTATATTTTTTATTTTCAAGTTTTTATTTAAATTCTAGTTAGTTAACATATATGGAAAATTGGTTTCAGATTTAGAATTTAGTGATTCATCACTTACATGTACCACCCAGTGCTATATGGGTGGTATAGATCATATGGTATTTGATCATATTAATTCTTCCAATCCATGAGTATAATGTATCTTCCCATATATTTTTGTTGCCTTCAGTTTCCTTCATTGATCTCTTACAGTTTTCAGAGTATAGGTCTTTCACCTTCTTGGTGAAGTTTGTTCCTAGGTATTTTATTTTCTTGATTCAGTTGTAAATGGGGTTGTTTTCTTAATTTGTCTTTCTCCTAGTTCATTATTTGTAAATAGAAACACAAAAGATTTCTATATATTAATTTTTTATCTTATTTTCTGCATCACTGCTTTATGAATAAAAAAGTATAAAATTTTCATTGAGAGAATATAATAAATTACATATCTCATGTACACATTCTATGTATTTTACACATATATTGTATTCATAATCATATGTATTACATACACATGTATACATTATGTGTCTAAAATTGCACACTCATATATGTGTATACACACACACACACACACAGATTTCTTAGCCAAGGGATAAGGGAGAAATCTAAAAGGATGCCTAACTCAGGTAAATATATAGTTAATGATAACAGGAAAATAATAGATGTATAATTATAATTGATTTTAAAAAGAGAATAGAAAAAAGAATCAAAAGAATAAAAAGCCTTTGTGATTTCCATCATTGATGAGAGGTAAGTTCCATTTTAAAGTAAAACAGATCTTAGAGACCACATCTTGATTTTCTATGACCATTTGAGTAGGGAAATAACCTCTTTTGAAAATCAGTACTCTTACATTGCTCTTCTTCTTTAATACAATAGTATTATTAGAATAAGAATGCTAGAATTCGTACTCAGAGTACTAGACTACAATTTAATATGTCCAAAGTGGAAGTTCAGGAAGATAATATACCATCTTATAGACTGCTAACCCCTCTGTAGGAATAGAAGAGTCTGTCAAAGATACCTTATCTTGTGTATGTCTACAGTACTACTTTCCCAGACCAATTGAATATTGTGAGAACTTAAGAAAAATATAACACCAATTAGAAAAAAAAAGGGAAAGGTGTAGAAGTTTTTTTTCTGAAACTATACATTGTTTTAAATGCCTACATTTCTCTGAGTTACCACATATAAATTCCTAACTGCTATTTTAATCCCAGCTTGGACTACATATGAAAAATAACATCTTTTAAAAAGGAACTGAATTAATGTAATTGAGTGTATATATGTGTGTGTATGCATACATTTATGTGTACTGAGTATCTTTAATTCTCTATAAGAAAATGATTCATAACAGAGTAATTTTTTGCAACTTAATGTCAATCTTGAACTGCTCATATTTGGATATAATCTTATAAAATAACTCAGGCCATGTTGAAGACAAAGATGGATAGATAGATAATAGATACAGACATTGATACATTCTTTCACATTGAAATAATTTATCCAAGTTTTAGAAGGTTTTAAAAATTGTGAAAATATACTGTATTCCATAATATAGTTAAAGAATATCATCTAAAAAGTAAAATAACTTATATGGTGATTAATGTATACAAAAATCTAGTGAAGAAGACATTATGTCTTGCCTGGCAGGAAAACAGAGAAACAATGATCCATACTTTCAATTGTTTTCACTCTTGTAGAATAAAGATACAGCATAAGTACACACACACACACACCCCAAGTTTCTTATAGGTCCTTAAATTTATATAATACTTAGCAATCTTTATCTTCATTAATGCATATCACTTAACCACATCACTTATAAGGCATATTCATATCCTTTTAAGTAAGTGGGTAGAAATGATCAAATGAAGGAAATAGTTAAGCCTGGTGGGGGGAGTGGGGAAGGGAGACCTCAGATTTTCTTTTGGGTTGTAGACTAAAAGAAAACACTAATTATAGGATTGCAAAAAATAAAAACATAGTGTGAGTAGGCATTATCTTTAATGAATTAATTGCTTGAATAGTAAGTATAGTATTCAGCCCTGATGCGTTGGCAAATGGTTTGAATAAGCACTGAGGAAACTAAGTGGGAGGCAACCTGAAAACAATTCAGGAAGTCTAAACCACAAACACCTGTTAACTACTCTGAGCATCTTCAGTGCTGATTATGTCATTTCATTTGGCACCCTTTGAATGAATGGCATTGAAATTGTTTCCTGCCTGGAGATCTAGTTAAATGAATGTACTGTGCTTTCTATTCTAATTAAAAGCAAAGGGTTGGTGGCATTTTTATATCCTTATGGAACGGTTCCTTTTTTTTACTTAAATACCTAAAATTGAATCCTGCCTGTCTGTAATCAAAGAAACCTCAAATACAGTATCTTAGGCTAATGCTTTTACTTTTCTTTCTCCTTTGACCATCTGCCTGACCTATTTTCTTATTATTGACTTCTTGTTATTCAGTTAAGGATGATTGTTAAGAATGAATCCCAGGAACACTTGGTTCTATTCAAAACAAAAGCCTACTGTTGAATTCAGTGTCAGAGCTGAGGTTTATAGCATTGAAGAATTGCCTTGATAAATGGCCCTGACATTACAGTTTCCACGACTCCACCTTCAATGTCATCACAGCACAGCGTAAGTGTTAAAGTATGGCCGCTGCTGCCTCCCCAAAACATATTAACTTGATGCTTACTCTATCTCTGGATCCCATAGGCACAATAAATGGAGAAAATAACACATTTACAAACTGATAAAACCCAGCAAAGCTAATAAAATCAGACACTTTATAGCTCGGCTAATCGTGTCCTTTGAAGGGCATCAAATAACACATCATGTACTGCTCAGGGGGAAATCAAATTAGGTGGAGCAATGTCCCTTCAGAACTAACACATTTGAATAGACAGAAGCTATTGTAGCTAATCAGCTTGTATTGTGGATGCTTTATCATTAATATAATGTTTATGTTAAGTGGCCATTATGCAGTTTTTGTATGAAGAGGGAGTTAAGTGTCCCTTAAATTGTTTAGTTTGCATTCTGAATCTTTTTGTTTTTTATTTTTGTTTTAATTTTATTTTTAATATATCTGTCATAATGTGTTGTTACACCCCTGCGAATGGTGTTTAAAAGTCATTTAGCCTATAAGGAATTGACCAAGTTACTCAGTTCAGAGATAGCTTGCCTTCCATTTTCTCCTCTTCATACACCCAACTCCAAATGATCACAGTTCCGTGGCTTCGGAAAACATAAATGCTTGTAACAAATAGGGCCAAGTATCTTGCCCCAGAATGTTTAGCTGGTCTTAAGCCAAAGTCTCTGAAGAGAAAGTACCAATGTTCTTTCTTCTCCAAATTCTTGAATTGAGGGTTAGTGTTCTTTTAGTTATGTGCCAATTCTCTTCCACCAAAGCTTTAAATTACATATAAAAATTTTAAAAATGTCTTTTTGCAAGGAAGACAACTAAGAAACCCTAAGCCTAGATGTAATGACGTAGGAAGAGGTCATTACAGCATGAAGATATAAACAAATAAAATCTCAGGGAAAAAATGGATGAGCCTAGAAATTAGAATATGTAAATAATGCATGGACTTTACTTGGTAATAAATGTATCAATATTGGTTCATTAATTATAACATTTCATACCAATGTAAGATGCTAATTAGAGAACTGGTATGGTTTATATGGGAACTCTGTACTGTCTTTGTAATTTTTCTGTAAATCTTAATGTTGCTGTAATTTTTAAAACTATTTTTGAATGTCTGGGACCTATATTATGATAATATTTTATCATTTTCTGGCTCCAGATTGTTTCTGTGACTTTAAACCCAAAGAGAACTCATATTTCTCATATATAAGGAAGATTATAAAGTAAGTGTAAATCAAGGAATTACACAAAGCCTCAGTGAATGAATAATATGAAACTCCTTCATAAAAATACTAAATGATTGCTATGGCTGGGTGGCTCAGTCAGTTAAGCATTTGACTCTTGGTTTCATCTGAGATCATGATCTCAGGGTCATGGGATTAAGCCCCGTATTGAGCTCCATGCTTAGTGCAGAGTCTGGTTAAGATTCTCTCTCTCTCTCTCCCTCTGCCCCTCCCCCTGCTCACACTATAAATAAATAAATAAATAAAATCTTTTTTAAAATGCTTAATGATTGTAAACACTATAAGCAAGAATTTAATTGTATGTAAATTACTGCAAACCTGGACTCTGGAATAAATTTTAGTTTCTGTAATACTCTTCTGATACGTTCAACACATATCAGTGGCTGCTGACAAGCTTCAATGATTTGGTCAACTCTTCACAATTATTTTCTAAGCACCAGTTGCTCTTGAGGACCTGTATCTTACTATCAAGGATAGGGAGGGAAGTGACTAAATCTCTCCATTAATTTTGTTTCCCTTTTTCCTTTCTTCCCTATGCTTATGTTGTGATTCAAAGCATTAAATGACTTGTTGATTACTGTAGAACTTGCAAATGACAGTATCGAGGTTGAGCTATTGCCTTTGAAATATCTTTATATTTACTTATTACTATATTACTGCATTTGCTTATACAAGAAATATCTATTTATCACCTATTCTCACCATCTGTTGTAGGTCCTGAAGCATAGATTCAAATACAAAGGTAAGGAGCAATAAAAAAAATGATTAAATATATAGAAAATATGTAGTAATTAAAAAAGTGATATGTGTAAGAAGGGTGACAGGGAATATGAGTGGCAGAGAAGAAATAGTTTAGCATCTGAGTAAACTGAGCTGGCTCAATAAAAATAAAGACACACAAGACCAATATAAAAAAATAGAATCTTTTGTCATTAAAGGCCTTGTATCTTTCATATCTATTTTTTAAATTTTTTTAAAGACTTTATTTAGAGAGAGTGTGCACACACACACACACACACACACATGGGGTGAGGTGAGCAAAGGAGAGGGAGAGAAAGAATTTCAAACAGACTCCCCACTAAGCACAGAGCCCAGTGTAGGACTAGACAGATCTCACAACCCTGAGATCATGACCGGAGTCAAAATCAAAAGTTGGATGCTTAACCTACTGAGCCACCCAGGTGCCCCTTCTTTGTATTTGAAACATTTTCTTGCTATACCTGCCTGCTTACTTTAGACAAAAAGCCCTGTCTATATATTTTTAAATTTCAGAGGGGAAGTCATAGCAAATGGGATGGTCATTAGAATGCATCTCTAGGCTAGTAGAGACATAGCTGTATTCTTTATTTTTTTCTAGAACTTACATACCACCTTTATTTCAAGTAATAGACAACCTTCTTTGAAGAAATTTTGTTTTTATGCTCTGAAGCATTTTTCTGCCATAACCTTGTATGGTTGCTAGATGGTAACATGAAATAAACATCTAAATTATTAAAGCAAGAGTTGAATATTATTATTTAAATGGTGGATGACCATTGGAGGAAAAGGGAGAAGAGAAAAATGGCAAGCAGCTCTTTATATTTTTAAAGTATGTGAAAAGAAGCATATGAATTAATTTGCAGAAGCTGGTTCCTGCTGGTATAAGCAGCTCTGGAAAGCAATGACATCTAGATCTATTAGCATAAAAATTAACAAAAAATTCAGATGTTGCATTTGTGTTCAATCAGCTATTATACTTTGTTATTAAAGATTTTACTTCTCCTATCTATGCCACTAACCACAAATTTGGAATGCCACTATTTTTAACATGTGTGTAATTAGTCTAAGCAAGAATATGGTCCAGAAAGGGAAATAATTGTTTTGGCATTGGTGATGCACTGATTTCACACATTTGTATTAATCTCCTTTCCCTGGAAGCATCATCCCCAGTTCCTTACAATAAAATGCAAGAAAAAAAGCAGAAAGTTAATTCTAGGGTATAGGAAAATAAATTCCTCAACAGGAGATTCTTGAAACTATTGTATTCCCCTCAAATAAATAGAATTTTCACCATTTTACCATAAGGTCCATTATTTTCATTAAACTCTACTGAGAATCAGAGATATAAGAATCCATAAAATCTAAAGACTTATTAATACTAATATCTTTTAATAGATACAGCTAAGACGAATTAGGTTTATTTTTCACACAAACACATAGTGGCTCTTCTCCCCTTGTAACTAAGGTTCATTGTTATCTCATTTCTCTTAGCAACTCAGTGGACATTACTTGAGGTTAAAATCAAGTCAATTAATCAGGATCTTCTCTGGTTACAGAGAATGGAAGTTTTCGGCTTGCCAGAACACCTGCGCTACTCAAATGGTCTTGGCGCTTAATTGTTTCCAGGTGCAGCACATGCTTATTCTGGCCTAACACAGAATTGTGAATTTCTGCTGCCAGAGGACACTTCGGAAGTTGGAGTTAACTAGAAAGAGAATTAACCCTCAGTTAGAAAAGGTATACATGCTGCTTACTCATTAAAATGGAAATCTACAGAATATTCTCTGATATTTGGTTAAGGAACAGACTTTTTTCTTGAGCTAACAGAGCCTACCCTTGAAAACTCAAAGGTGTATGTACACGTGTTGGTGATAATTTTGTGAAGTTTACTCTATAAATATTGAGCATCCTCTATGTTTCAGGAACTTGAAATACAATGAAACAAAGATGCTTCATGGAGGTTATATTCTACTGAGGGCGATTTTCGTCATTCATCCTTCCACCCTTCCTTTTCTTCCTTTCCTCTCTTTTTTCTTCCTGTCTTCCATTCTTCCATTCTTTCTTTCTCTTTCTCCCTCTCNCGATTTTCGTCATTCATCCTTCCACCCTTCCTTTTCTTCCTTTCCTCTCTTTTTTCTTCCTGTCTTCCATTCTTCCATTCTTTCTTTCTCTTTCTCCCTCTCTTTTTTTTTTAATTTTATTTATTTATTTGACACAGAGAGAGAGATCAGATCACAAGTAGGCAGAGAGGCAGGCAGAGAGAGAGGAGGAAGCAGGCTCCTCGCTGAGCAGGGAGCCCGATGCGGGCCTCAATCCCAGGACGGGCCTCGATCCCAGGACCCTGAGATCATGACCTGAGCCGAAGGCAGAGGCTTTAACCCACTGAGCCACCCAGGCACCCTCTCCCTCTCTTTTTTCCCCTACTTTAGAATGTCCTTAAGTAGGATAAACATCTCTTTCAGAGTCTAGTTCCCATGAAATAAGTGCACCTAGTTTTTTGGTGGCTTTGGAGCTTGGAAATGAGTGGATAGCCAGTTTGGTCTTGCTCTGCAGTCTAACGTGTCTTCAGTTCAGAATATCAGAGATTAAGTATCGGACTGTGGAACCTGGTCTCTTCCATGTTTTCTTACCTGATTTTACCAGAAATAATGCTCATACTCTGTTTTAATAGCCATCTTATACTTATCTCCCAATCAATTAGGACATTGGGAGGACAATGGATCATCGTTAATTACTCTAGCCTTCTCCCGTTGTACTCCATTTTTCTCTGGAAAAAAAATATATTTATATGTCAGAGGGTTAAAATTTATACTCTTCCTCAATGAAGAATGTGCAATTCCTACCTCAAAGCAACACATCACCAACAGAAACTTTGGAGCTCAGTTTCCTATTTTCAGTTTTTACCCTGCTATGTGATATCACTAAGATGTATCCTCTGAGGATACGTAAACCAAGGAGAAGGGACTATCATAGATCCAGGCAGTCATGGAGTCTACATGATCAACATTCATAAGGAGGATTGCTAATAGAAGGTTATTGTTCTTTGCTCATCTATTTTTCTTTTATTTCCTGTTAGGTGAGTTTGTGCCATCTATCTTGTTTATAGCTAGTAAAAGATCAGAAACCTGGAAGTAAATCTTATCTCTGATTAAGCCAGAAACAGACATCTTGGATTACTTCCCTTTTGGTTAAAGACCTCTATTTATGCTGTAACTGTTCCTCTCTTTTAGCTAGTTTTGTATGAATTAGGATATGAGAAAGATGATGGTACAGGCGAATTACATCTCATTATAAGGCTAAAAACAAACAAACAAAACTACTAACTACTTTGGTATGAATCTATGATTATCTTAACAACTCTTGAGTACTTAAAAAATTGTTATTGTTATTATTTTTATTGTTATTTTAAATAACATGTCAAAGTTGACTGTTTATGAGTTACTTTCCCAAGACCATGAAGCTATTTCTCAGGCAGAGTAGTTTCTGTTATTTTTAAATGTATTTTCTTCCTAGAGCATCATCTTACTTGTTTTGAGTATTCACTGCATTTTCAACTCTGAATAAGTTCATGTTTAACTTATACTGATTATTCTAGAGATTTAACCAAGTCATTTATATCTCTTTCTCTGCCTCATTTTATACTATGTCATTTCTCTAGATTGGCTCTCTCCAAATTGTGTTTCATGGAAAACAAGTGTCTTGTGGCATATTAGCTACTTTTACTCCAAAAAGGAACTAATGTTTACCAGAAATGATGTCCAAGCTGGATTTTCATAGATACCTGATACTTATTGCCTAATTGGCTAGGTCACTAGAAGGACAATGGGTAACACGAACACTGTTGGTTATATATCCATCCTTCCTTCTATACTAACAGAATTCTGAATTTTCTCCAAATACCCGCTCTCATTTCCCAAGTGAGTCAAACATTTCAGAGAGGCTTACCCTAGATTAGTTTAACGTGGTTATGGGGGTCCCATTAGTCATCATTGTGTGATGAAATTCTGGAAGTGATGAATGAGGAGAAATGAACTCTTGCATCCGAGATACAGAAGAAAAGATGATCCCTTTGAATTTTGTCATATCTGAGTATCATTTTTACAATTGTTGCAAGTCTCAAACAGTTTTTTAAAATTTTGTGTATTAATATAGGTGACTTTTTCAAGGATGACTGGCTGCAAAGGAGAACAAAGAAGTGGGGTGGAAACTTATAAGAAAAGTGAAGAAGGTGGAAGGAAAAAATAGAGAAGCTGATGAGAAATATCCAGTAGAGAAATATCCAGTAGAGAGAAATATCCAGTAGAGTAAAAACTTAATGGTACAGAAGAGAGTTGGGGAGGAGTGCTGAAGTAATGTCCTTAAACAGATAAGAATGGTTAAGAGAGGGTGCCTGGGTGGCTCAGTGGGTTAAAGCCTCTGCCTTCGGCTCAGGTCATGATCTCAGGGTCCTGGGATCGAGGCCCGCATCGGGCTCCCTGCTCAGCGGGGAGCCTGCTTCCTCCTCTCTGCCTGCCTCTCTGCCTATCTGTAATCTCTCTCTCTCTCTCTGTCATATAAATGAATAAAATCTTTAACAGCAACAACAAAAAAGAATGGTTAAGAGATAAGGATCAAATGGAGAGATGGGTTTAGATAGGAGTACAGATAATCCATGCATGTTATCAGGTTACATAGGGCATTTTGAGTATGCATGAAGGTAGGTGAGAACATATAGTTGTGGAAGTCTTGAAATCTTTCATGTAATTGTTTCAATTCCTGAAGTATTCTTATATTTTCATAATTCGTTCAAGGTCTCATCACACTAATAAACTAATAAAGACTTACTTATTCATTTGAGAGAAAGAGAGTATGCCCATGCTCATGAGTGGGGGTAGGGGCAGAAGAAGAGATTCTTCAGGCAGACTCCCCACTGAGCTTGGAGCCTGCCCACCAGAGCCTGCCCACCATGGGGCTAGATCCCCCCACCCCAAGATCTAGACCTGAGCCAAAACCAAGACTCAGATGCTTAACCGACTAAGCCACCCAGGTGCCCCAAGATCTTATCACTAATAAAGGCAAGAAACAGATTCAAACTCAGGAGTCTATTCATATGGTTTTCCTATAAGCATCATAGCATCTGCAAATAGGCAGTGTTACAGACAATGCTGTCAAGACAAGATCCCCCAAAAAGTCTCCTNGTCTATTCATATGGTTTTCCTATAAGCATCATAGCATCTGCAAATAGGCAGTGTTACAGACAGTGCTGTCAAGACAAGATCCCCCAAAAAGTCTCCTTTCTTGGGATGCCTGGGTGGCTCAGTTGGTTAAGCAGCTGCCTTTGGCTCAGGTCATGATCCCAGGGTCCTGGGATCAAGTCCCACATCAGGCTCCCTGCAGAGAGCCTGCTTCTCCGTCTGCCTCTGACAAATAAATAAATAAAATCTTAAAAAAAAAAATCTCCCTTCTTACCAAACCCTAGTTACTTTGTGATGGAAATGTGAACAAATCTAGGCAGTTGATCATAATTGATCTAAAGCCATTATAACAATGTTCTTCTTCACTCTCCCAGCATCACTTGCAGATCTGGGTGGTCCAATTTTGGACAATAAAGTACAGGTTTGTTATAAAAGTCTCTGGAAATGTTTCTTTCTTAATTAAAAGAGACCAGTGTGGTTAGCACTATCCTTGTCTCACATTCTGCATTTATATCTATATCAAACATTTATGATGGCTGGAGCTACAGCAGCCACCTTGCCATTGTTACAAAATAAAACAAAATACTGTATTTAAAGGCTGGATTAGAACGAATGATAGAGCCTAGATTTCTAATGACATCATAGGACAGCTCACCTGAATATGGATAAATAAATGACAGTTTGAATAAGTTATTGTTATGTAGGTACTTGCTGCCCAAAGAAGTTCTAAATGATATGGCTAGAAAGCTATCATTCTTTAACTTTGGGGGAAAAAAAAAGAACCTAAAACTGTCAGTTATGATAGAATTTTCAAAACATAGATATTAATTATGAAGCTACTGATCTCATGATTCTGCTGTGTTCTAAGAAATGCAAAGTTAGTTGTAAATTTTTAATCTAGGTAGAAGATAAATCCTACCACTAAATGTTTAAGTAATGCTTGCCCCCTGGTCATTTAGAAATATTATTCATTTCATATACTGCTGACACAGTATAATTTAAAATTCTTAAGCAAAATTAATTTTATATTTGAATTAGGAAAAATTAGACATCACATTAGAAGTTTGAAAATTAAGATGTATCTAAATTAAACCTATATTTTTAAATGGAAAATTTCCTTTAATACCATAATATCACCTTAAAAAATTACAGAGATCAGTTGGCATGCCAGGAAAAGTATTTCCAAGCATATTTTGATATAAGATTTTATGGTCTGACACTGCAAAATAGTTTAAAAATTGGTGCTGGCAGAGTGAAAAGAAGAAAGATTTCCTGGGTGTTTCCTAATTGTATTGATCCATTGAATTATCCAATTCAGAAGCTACTTTACTTATATTTTCTTGTTATGCGATGTGATGAAAGGCCACACTGGTTAAACCACTTTGAGTTGAGTTTACTATTACTTCTAGCTAGTGTCCTAACTGGCGAATAGTCACACAACTCTGGGAAATACTAGAATTAACAAAATTAAAGACTATTGTTTGGAGGGTTAATTTTAGCTTGCTTTTTTTGTTTTGTTTTGGGTTTTTTACTGTAGAACTTCACTAAGGCTTCCAAATGCTAAGGTACATATTAAATTGCCTCAGCAAAGAATAGAGTAGGCAGTGTTTTGTAAATTTATTTGATCATGGAAGTTATGTTAGAAGATGCTCTCCCTACAGACACTCCTTAAAACACATATTAAGTGGATCTAGCATTCACAGAATCATCATTTTAGCCTTGAAACACAAGAAAGGGAAAAAACCAAAGCACCTAAAAGCCCAGATATGTGGGTTTAAAAGTCATCTTCCACTGATACCCAATTAGCTTTAGCCAAGTGGTTTGACTTTTCAGAGGCTTTGCTTCTTCGTCTGTAAATTGGAGGAAGTAAAACTACTGTTTAATAGTACTGGTTGGAGAATTCAAATGTTGAAATTTATCAAAGGTTAATTTTTTTCTGAATTAACCAAGTGCTAAGAGTGAGAAATTCCTTGTAACTCTGGATTTATAGAGAATGCCATTTGAGTTAAGGGTTATAGTTATTTATTTAGCATTCAGTGCAGAAATATTTTTCTCATGTAAATAAGTGGAGATGAATAAAAAATTTACTATTTGATTGGTAAAAAACCAGGGCAGTTTTGGAGGATTTTACTGGGTTTTCGCCACTCTGATAACCCTCACTTCACAGGCCAAGGATCCATTTTGGAAGTTACTTTCAACTTCATCAAAATTTGTCCTCAGAGTGCAAAAATGGTCCACTAGTTAAAATTTAAACTAGATGGTAGCCAAGCAAGGCTTAATACTTGCTCCCTGTATTTACCACTAGATCCTGTATGTCCCCACATGTGCTCCATTCTACCTGGGAGACACTTCTGGTCTCTGGGCATCTGTATCAACTCAGCTGCTGAACCCAATAGTCCTCAAAATATCTGTGCACTCTCCTTTTTTCTACTGTACAGTTACCTGAGTAAATGATCATAGATAACTTTGGAGATGAACATGGAATCTTCACAGCATATACTTACCATAGTGTTGCAAAGTCTGTCTCTTCTGTCAGTTTGTCCAGATCTAAATATTGACTCAGATCTGGGAACCTTGAAGTGTATTGTTATATTTTACCCACACAGTCATACACATTCTTACATTTCCATTCTTGCTTTTTTTTTATTATGGATGTTAAGAAGCACCTTCATTGGCTATTTTTTACCCTAGCGTTGTTTATATCTCCCTGAGGACTCATTCCTATTGGCTGCCTTTCCATCCTTGCCCACCTTTCTTTATAGTAACTGTAATTTCTTGGATTCTTGTGTTTACGTGTCACCACCTGTCCTCTATTATTTGACCATCTGCCCCGATGTCCCTGTTTACATTGAGACTAGCCCCATGATGGCTAAGTTATTCCTGGACTGCAGTGGAGAGGAACCTCTAAACTTCTTACTGATGAAAGTGCTTCTTTCAGTAGCATAGTTCTGATTACTTTGGGTGGATGATGTGTCCTCTGGGGTCTCCTGTGAAACATAATCCTGGTTCTTCTGGCCTTACCATCATGTATCCTTTCCAGTATGCTCATTTAACTGAAACTTATTTCTTTTTCTACCATCCTGAAGAAAAAAAACTTGGGCATTTGTAGCATTTCTATTTCAGTTATTGTGGGTCATTCTTACTCCAGGCTTCTAGACTCACTCTAGCAGCAAGTTGGGGGTGTTGTCAGGTATTGAATCCTATATCTTCAGAAAGTGCCCCCAGATTAATAAATTTTTAATATTTAGTCTTACTACTGGCCCCTTTGATGAAACACCCCCAAAATTCAATCTTATAGATATTCCCTAGGCTCCTACCCTTACATGCTAGCTAATACTTGTATCATCTTCAGAGTGTGATATCTTTCGTCCCTGTCAGACCCATTATGTCCCCACCTGAGAAATGTTGAGCTGGAATCAGCAGGACTAGTTAATTATTAGATTTGAAAATCCAAGAACAAATGAATGAGTTTTATTCACTGTTTTCTGATTTTTTTAACATTTTAATTTATTTTTTTTCAGTGTTCCAAGATTCATTGTTTATGCACCACACCCAGTGCTCCATTTAATGATTGACAAACTTACTCATTCTTCTTTATAATTGGTTTTATCTTTGTATTCCAATTTTTTGTACCCTCCTAAAAATGTAACTCAGTTTTTTTATTAATATTTGCTATAAACCATCCTGATATGGAGAAACTCTAATTTGGATTAGTCAAGAAATACCCGTGTATTTTTAAAATTTTATGGCATCTTTTAAGTGATGATACATTATATGCCTTCCTATGTTCAAACATGATTGTTAAGAGGGAGACTGATTCCAATGACTGCAGTCTTGGAGCTTTGTAGTCAATGTAGACTTAAATCCTGAATTGTTTATTAGCTCCATGACTTAATTATACTATACTATACTATAAAAGCTCTAACATAATTTCCACATCTACATAAAGAGAATACTTAGCTCTCTCTCTCATAGCGTGATGTGATAATTTATGAACTAACTAGGACAATGAAAGCACTAAGCTAAGACTTGGCATGGAGTAAGTGCTCAACAAGTAGTACCTTATTTTTTTTTTTAAGATTTTATTTATTTATTTCACAGAGGGAGAGAGATCACAAGGAGGCAGAGAGGCAGGCAGAGAGAGAAGGGGAAGCAGGCTCCCTGCTGAGCAGAGAGCCCGATGCGGGCCTCGATCCCAGGACCCTGAGATCATGACCTGAGCCGAAAGCAGAGGCTTTAACCCACTGAGCCACCCAGGCGCCCCAAGTAGTACCTTCTAAAGGATTATAGTGAGATGTCACATCCTTTCTTACTCCCATTTTCATCAAAGCTCAGATCAAATTTTGCCGTATTCATAAAATCAAAATAAAATAATTATAGCTAAAATAATCTTTATTTTACGGACTCCCAGAGAAATTTTTCTATACTTTGCTTAGATTGCTTGTACACTTATTTTTTTTGTATTTTGATATTAATATAATATCTTCTATCTTAGGATATAATAGATACTTTTTAGAACAGACATTCTGTTTTGAATATTATTTTATCCTTTCACCCCATTCTCTATGTTATCTTGTATACACCCGGTGTTCAAGCTATATGTTCTAAGAGAAAGAGCACTAAATCCTAAGTAATGTTCATTTTATCAACAGTAAACTCCCTTAATAGTCTTATAATGACAGTGAGATATAAATTATGTATGTGAAAAGTGAATTGGGAAGAAAAAGCAAATGTAGAAGTTAAGGTAGAATTTTGTGTATTTGTGTCAAGGTTTCAGATTCTTACTTTATTAGTACTTATGTGTCATAACTTTGAAGGACAAAGATGTGGATCATACTGCTGAATATTGCTGAAGTCAGCCTTCAAATATGTGTATAATCCATACCAAATCCTTAAGCTTTTGAATGAATCAAGATAAAGACTATTTTTTGCAGCTTCATCCCTCTACCTTTCATCATCTCTTTCTCCTTGCCTTTGTCTTATTTCAAAGCCCAAGTCAATCAAAAGAAAATAAAAGTGTGAGTTTTTTCTTTACCTTTCTGGGTCTTTTGCTAAAGCCTTAAATTAGCCCCTCCTTACAAATTGGACATTTATATCTATAAAATGTGAGATCCTTTACTTGTCNGACATTTATATCTATAAAATGTGAGATAAGTGGACAGAACAGAGTGGCTTCGTTACTGTTCCTCTTTCCACACAGCTTAATAAATGTATATCCACATTTAAGTACAAAATGCATATACATTTAAATTATATGTTGAAGGAGCTTAAGAATTACTGTTTTAGAGTTTCCTTGGATATTTGTCCTCTTCTAAAAACTATTTTCTTTTTGTATTTGCAAATTACCGTGAAGCAGGAATGGAAAACTGTTATTGACCCCACCTCCCACATGTTTTTGGAGAATCTGAGAAAAGGTAAATTTAGTTGGTGTTACAGAGCCAAGTATAGCATTTTCACATTAAAAATGAAATCAGTCAAGTACTACTATATTCACTCATACGTATACACAAAGATTCACTTTTCTACATACGGTATTTTGATATATGGTTAATGGTAGCTCATAAATAAACTACAATATAGTTTAGAATTGGACATTTTATTGGTTAACNCTACATACGGTATTTTGATATATGGTTAATGGTAGCTCATAAATAAACTACAATATAGTTTAGAATTGGTCATTTTATTGGTTAACAGTTNTTTAGAATTGGACATTTTATTGGTTAACAGTATAATCAGTTTATAAAATATATTTTCTTTGGTGTTTTTTTCTGTTCTGATAATATTTCCAAAAACATTTCACTAAGTTTATCAATGATTTATTTCTAATTAGTTTGAAATAATAGGGGCTTTGCCGTATTCTTTTTATGAGGAAATACCAAGTTCCAGAAAATTCAAAGAACCACTTAATCAGGAGGTCCAGGTTTTAAAGATATAAATCAAGGGGCGCTGTGGTGGTTCAGTCGGTTAATTGTCCAACTCTTGATTTTGGCTCAGGTCATGATCTTTAGGGTCCTGAGCCCCATTTTGGGTTCTGCACTCTGCACAGTCTGCTTGTTCCTCTCCCTCCTTCCCTCTCTGTCTCCCCCTCCAGTTCTCTCTCTCAAATAAATAAATAAAGTCTTAAAAAATACATAAAAATCAGTACCTTCCTATGTTAATAGTTAACTTAATATTTAGCTCCTGCTTTACAAAAACAAACATGTATTAGTTTTACTTTCTGTAGAAAAAAATTATGACTGAAAGACTGAATATAAAGTACAGCAAAAAATGTTTCTTTAGAATATCATTTAATATCATTAATCTATCTATGATCAGTAATAGGAAACATGACCAGGAGTAAAAGAACAGAATAGAAAAATAGTCATTAGATGACAGACATGGATTCGTAATACTGTGTTAGAGGCCATACATAGTTCAGTTAAAATAATTTGTTCTCTGATTATTGTTCTGTTGTCAGTCCATTCCTAATAAGAAACTAAGGATCCGATCGACTACCCTAACCAAATGCAGGACTTCTGGGTTACAGAATTAAATCACCGTTGTTGCACTTAGAGAGTCCTTATCATGACACTGCTTTAAGACTTACACTATAAAGCTACAGTAATTATCCATATATATTGAAAGCCTTATATTGAAGCCATATATTGAAGCCTTAACTCTCAGTATTTGGAGGTGGGGCCTAAAGAAGGTAATTGCTAAATGAGTTCATAGGTTTGAGGCCTTGATCCAATAGGATTAGTATCTTTATAAGAAGAGACACAAGAAAGCTCCTTTTTTTTTCCCCCTCTTCTGTATGAAGGCATAGCAAGAAGGGAACTATTCACAAGCCAGGAAGTGAACCATCACCAGGAATCCAATCAGCCACCACCTTGAACTTGGACTTCTCAGCCCCCATAACTTCCTGTAGTTTAATCCATGTAGTGTGTGGTATTTATTATAACAGCTTGAACTAATTAATATGGATGACAGAGGACTTACATTCCACAATAAAGAACCCTAACATCTCAATAAGAAAAGTATCCCCAACAATGGGCAAAAAAAAAATCAGGCAGATGCTTTATAAAAGAAGAAATATAAATGTCCAGTTAGCACATGAAAAGACATTCAAGGCATTTAGTTAAGAAATCCAAATTAATACCACAGTGAGCTACCAATAACGAATCAGTAGAAAGGCTTTAAAAGTATTAACAATATCAAATGATAGAATGCATAACTTCAGCTTCATTCATTGCTTGTATGACTTTAAATGATACAACCACTTTGGAAAATGTTTGGCAATTTCTTAGAGAGTTTATTATATACTTACTATATGGATAAGCAATTTTACTACTAGCAATTTATCCAAAGGAGATAAAAACATATTTTGTACAGAAAAACTTAAATGTGAATGCTCATGGCAACTTTATCCATAAAAGCCAAAACCCCAAATTAATGTGTACATGTATCAGTAGATGAACAGATAAATAAAATAAGCTTTATCCGTGCAATATAATAGTTAATAAAAAAGGAATAAACTACCAGTGCATAAAAACTACATGGATAAAACTCAGAAATACGAAGGTAGGAAAAAAAAATCAGGCACAAGAAATATGCCCTTTGATTCCATTCATGTGAAATTCTAGAAATGGAAAAACTAACTGTAACGGCAGAAAAAAGATCAGTGGTTGCTTGGTATGACGTGAGGGTCCAGGTACTGATTATGAAAGGATACAGATGCAATTTGGCAAAGATGGAAATATTCTATATCTTGATTTGGGTGGTATTTATATTGTATATCATATTTTATTAAACTGTGTGCTTAACTGGGTGATTTTATTGTTTGTAAGTCATACCTCAATAAGTTAATTTTAAAAAGAGGGACTGTAATGTGAAACATATATGCATTTGATTTGCATATGCAATTATTGTCTCCGTTAACAAACAAATGAAACACTGCCAACATTGGCAGCTTTTTTACAGGGCAATTTTTTCAGGAGGTTATTTCATGGTGTACCTTAGTATGTTTTTTAAATTTTGAATCAACAGATGTGTTACCTATTAAAAAATTACACTTTTCCCTTATATTCCAGAACCTAACACCATTCCAGGAATACAGTAGGTACTGTAAATGTATATTTAGTTAAATCTAAGACTGTGAACTGAATCATGACTCACTGTTTACCACATATTGAGCATATATTATAGTGATAACTTTCTACATATCTCATAAAGAATTTTTTACTGGATAATATTTCAAACAAGTATTATTTTAGGATAAAAATAGAAGAAAATTTTGATAAATATCATTAGTTCTTTCAGTATTCTTCAAGTTGGCTTTAAGGGGCCAATAGTCGTGAATCAATACAACAAATGTTTAAAACATTGATATAGTTTCTAGCTGGTCAGAAGCTCTTATAATCTGTAAAACAGAACATCCACTTAAACCAAGGCACATAACAGATAGTGGTAAAGATACATTTTTTTCATAGAAATTTCTAATAAAAAACAATATGTAGAATTTGTTGACAGCATTTCTGGGAGCTGGTGAATTCAGTTATTCCCTTAAGATACATATTTTTATTTTGTTATGATTTTATTTTAATTTTCTTCTTTGATTATAGAGGCATTTATTAAATACTATGAAGGTAATCAATACAAAATTATCTTGCTCTTAAAATTACAGTTATTAAACTAAATGACACTAGAAATAAATTTAATACAATTTTATTTCTATGTAGTTATATATATATTTCAAAATTATAATCTGGAGAATATATTTAAGTATTAGAAAGTTTAGTTTTAAAACATAATTTTGAGAATATCTATGAAGATCATTTATCCCATTTATTTTATTACATCTTTGCTGCTTTTGACTATGTGCCACATACACAATATTATGGAGTTTTTTTTCTCATTATGTATTTTACAAGGAACACTAATGAATTGGAATGTGTAAAAAAAGAAAGTGGTCTGTATAATGAGTGAGTAGGAAGCTATATTGCTGATGGTCAGCTCTCCTAAGGATCACCAGAAAAATTTGTGGATAAAGTAAAGATGAATTTACTAGACTAACTTCAGGAAGGATGAATCAACTTTGAGACAATCCTAATAGTGTCTAAAAAAAGAAAACTTAGTGGAAGATATGTACAGTGTTTTAAGGTACTGATTCTGTGATTTTAGGTTTGTAAACTGGGTAGATGGGCGAAGTTTATGATAAGTTATCTTTGTATTAGTGGGCAGGCTATGGTGGTGGTCTTGAAGAGAGCCTTGGTCAGCAAAGTTTTGTCTTATGTAAGTGAGGTATTTTGCTGGTTCACACCTTTGTCTAGCACAGGAAAGTTTCAATCTATTTTATCTCAGAATCATTCAGCATAGGGACAAAATATATTTGTTTTCATTTTCACTGTCAGATGAATGGCAGATTAAAAAACTGGGGCTGGTTAGTATAAATTTAACAATACAGTTCCCAGCTTGGAGTAAAGAAGAATGATGGTGATCATTAGTTTCTTAAATAAAAATCTATTGTAAAAAATTTTACAAGAGGGATTGGATAACTGTATCAGTAGACCTTACATAGGAGTCCCAGCTTAATTTCTTGATGTCCTAAAGAAAAGAAAAAAATCTAACACTGTGGAAATACAATAAATGTAAAAAGCACATAGAATCAGCTACATAAATTATAAAAGAGTACTAATCTGTGTGTGTATTAGTATGATATCAAAAATATTCAATCATCTTTATTTATTTTACATAGTATTTAATATAGTATTAGTTATTAATAACATTCAACATTTAACTGGTTTAAGAATTAGAATTTTTCAAAGAAATTTTGTGCCCTACAGGAAAAATAATCTTGTTATATTTTTATACTGGAAAGTTTGACATACTTTGAGACATGTCGTCAGTGAGAATCTCCTTTCTGGTCTATAAGAAAAAGCACTTTGTTGGAGTAAAAACACTTAGATTCTAATCTCTGCTTTGCCAATTATTTCTACTGTGTGAACTGGAAGAAGCCATTAACATCATTGACCTCAATGGCTCACTACTAAAATCTTTCTAATAATATGAAAGAGAATAGGATATTTGAAACACTATTATAAACTAGAACACAACTTGCAGGTGGGTTAGTATGATCGTTTTTTTCTTTAAACTTACAAGAAGTTCACCCTGAAGTCTCACTTTTTTTTATGATCTCATATTTAGCATTGCTTAGATTTCTACATTTCATTTTTCAGAGAGTACAACCGATTCTTTGGCTTCCTTCTGTTAACAAATGAAACACTGTGTTTAAATACAAAATCATGTGGAATCTGGTATACAAGGAAAGCATATTTCAATAGTCTGTGTGTTTTTGTTCTTTCCTGTCCCAACAAATATAAGCCATTGAGTTAAATAACTGTTGTGTTTCTCTAAGGTGTTTCACTTTGCACAGAGCAGGAACTGTTTTCTTCCAAGTAAGACTATTAATTTGGATGCAGGGCTTCTCTGGACTAAATGGAGTATACATTTAATGTTGTAAATATTGTTATTCTTGCTATTTTATTAAAAGGAGCTATTAAAAAGTCTTTGAATTCTGTTCTAGTTAGATATTCCCTGACAAATTTATATAGGACTTTTTCATCTCCACATTTGTTATCTGAATAATTGTTTTCCATAATAACTCAAAATAACTAAAAAGATTTCTCTGCCTCATTTTGTAGTATCTTTAAGTTTCAATTTCATTCAAAATTGTATAGAGAGAATTCTTTTCTTTTAGGTTTTTAATTCCAGCTAGTCAACATGCAGTATAATATTAGTTTGGGGTATACAATATAGTGATTCAACACTAGCACACAACAGCTGGTGCTCATCATAGCAAGTGCACTCCTTAATCCCCAGTAAGTATCTTTCTCATCCCCTCAGCTACCTCCCCTCTGGTAACCATCACTTTGTTCTCTATAGTTAGGAATCTGTTTCTTGATTTGCCACCCTTTTTTTTCCCTTTTGTTCATTTGTTTTGTTTCTTAAACTCAGCATATGAGTGAAATCATATGGTACTTGTCTTTCTCTAACTTATTTTTTTTAAAGATTTTATTTGTTCATTTGATAGAGAGTGAGAGAGGAAACACAAGCAGGAGGAGTGAAAGAGGGAGAAGCAGGCTTCCTGCTGAGCAGGGAGCCCCATGCGGGACTCGATCCCAGATCTCTGGAATTGTGACCCAGGCCAAAGGCAGACGCCTAACAACTGAGCCATCCAGGCGCCCCATCTTTTTCTAACATATTGCACTTAACTCTGGCTTCTTCCACATTTTTGCAAATGGCAAAATTTCATTCTTTATGGCTGAGTAATATTCCATTGTGTGTATATACCACCTTTTTTTTTTAATCCATTTATCAGTTGGTGGGCATTTGGGCAGTTTCCATAATTTGGCTGTTGTAGATAATGCTGCTATAAACATCTGGGTACATGTATCCTTTTGAATTATTATTTTGGTATTCTTTGGGTAAATACCTAGTAATGCAATTGCTACATCTTGGGTAGTTCTATTTTTAACATTTTGAGGAGCCTCCATACTGTTTTCCAGAATGGCTGTACCAGTTTGCATTCCCACCAGTAGTACAGAGGCTTTCCCTTTCTCCACATCCTTGTCAGCATCTGTTGTTTCTTGTATTGTTGATTTTAGCCATTCTGACAGGTGTGAGGTGATATGTCATTGAGATTTTGATTTGTAATTCCCTGATGGTGAGTGATGTTGAGCATCTTTTCATGTGTCTGTTAGTCATCTAGGTGTCTTTTTTTATTTAAGATTTTATTTATTTCACAGAGGGAGAGAGATCACAAGGAGGCAGAGAGGCAGGCAGAGAGACAGAGGGGGAGGCAGGCTCCCCGCTGAGCAGGGAGCCCGATATGGGTCTCGATCCCAGGACCCTGAGATCATGACCTGAGCCGAAAGCAGAGGCTTTAACCCACTGAGCCACCCAGGTGCCCTAGGTGTCTTCTTTGGAATAATATGTATTCATGTCTTCTGCCCATTTTTTTATTTGGGTTATTTGCTTTTTGGGTATGGCATTTGATAAGTTCTTTATAGATTTTGAATACTAAACCTTAACTGGATATGTCACTTGCAAGTATCTTTTCCCATTCCATAGGTTGCCATTTAGTTTTGTTGTTTCCTTTGCTGTGTGGAATCTTTATTTTAAGAAAGTTCCAATAGTTTATTTTTGCTGTTATTCCTCTTGCCTCAGGAGACATATCTAGAAAAAAGTTGCTATGGCTAATATCAAAAAGTTTACTTCCGTTGTTCTCTAGGATTTTTATGGTTTCTAATCACACATTTAGGCATTTAATCCATTTTTAATTTATTTTTGTGTATGATAAGAGAAAGTTGTCCAGTTTCATTCTTTTGCATGTTGCTGTCTAGTTTCCCCAATACTATCTGTTGAAGATACTGTCTTTTTCCCATTGGATATTCTTTCCTGCTCTGTTGAAGGTTCATTAACCATATAGTTATGGGTTCATTTCTGGGTTTTCTCTTCTATTCTTTTGATTTATGTGTCTGTTTTTGTGCCAGTATCATACTGTTTTGATAACTATAGCTTTGTAATACAGGTTGAAATCTGGAATTGTGATGCCTCCAGCTTTGCTTTTCTCTTTTAGGGTTGCTTTGGCTATCCAAGTTCATTTGTGGTTCCATACAAACTGTAGGAATTTTTGTTATAGCTCCATGAAAAAAGTTGATGATAATTTCATAAGAATTGCATTAAATGTGTAGATTGCTTTGGGTAGTATAGACATTTTAACAATGTTTGTTCTTCCAATCCATGAGCATGGAATGCTTTTCCATTTCTTTATGCCATCTTCAATTTCTTTCATAAGTGTTCTATTGTTTTCAGAGTACAGATCACTTACCGCTTTGGTTTGGTTGATTTCTAGGTATCTCTCTGTTTTTGGTGCAATTGTAAATGGGATTGATTCCTTGATTTCTCTTTCTGCTGATTCATTTGGTGTATAGAAATGAAAAACACAGATAATACTATCCTTAATGGAAGAAACTGAGAGCTTTTTCTCTACCGTCAGGAACAAGACAGGGATGTCCACTTTCACCACTGTTATTTAACATAGTAACATAGTACTGGAAGTCATAGCCACAGCAATCAGACAACAAAAAGAAAAGGCATCCAGATTGGCAAGGAAGAAGTAAAACTTTCATTGTGAGATGATACAATGCATAGACAACCCAAAAAACTCTACTAACAAACTGCTGGAACCATTAAACGAATTCAGTAAAGTCTCAGGATACAAAATCAGTGTATAGAAATCTGTTGTATTTCTGTACACTAATATTTTTTTTCCTTTCTACAGAGTGGTAGAAGTGAGAGAAAATAGTACTAAGAAGCTATTAATTTTTTAAAACATCTCCAGTTTTGAAATGCAATAACAAAAAAGCTAAGCAGTAGACTCTGAAGTTAGGTTATCTGAGTGTGATTATCTTCCTCCATGATGTGGCTGATGTTGGGCATTATATGGCATCTTTTTTTTTTTTAAGATTTTTTATTTATTTATTTGACACACAGAGAGAGATCACAAGTAGGCAGAGCAGTAGACAGACAGAGAGGAGGAAGCAGGCTCCCCACTGAGCAGAGAGCCGGATGCTGGGCTCCATCCCAGGACGCTGGGATCATGACCTGAGCCGAAGGCAGCTGCTTAACCAACTGAGCCACCAGGCACCCTGAATATTGGTTTAGTTAGGAGCTTACTGTGAAGTTAGAAACCTGTCCTTAATGTTCTAAGGAGAGCTAACTTTAAATTTTCAGCTACTTCAGAGGTAAGGGAGTGCTACACAGAAAGTGAATAAAAAGTAAAGAAAACAAGTATTTCTTTATAAAAATTCTCTGACTGGTGTGTATATATATGTATTTTTTTTGACTGGTTATATTAAATTTAGAAAATAAGAGGTCTGAAATCCAAAGAGGAAGTGTCATTTTCAAATAAAATTAAATTTAGATTAAAATTAAATGTCAGTATATTACTATTTCCATATAATATACTTTGTTGAAAATAAAATATTTAATTAGTAATGTAAGAATTTTAACATTCATGAATAAAAATCTATTATAATAAATTCTTCAGCTTATTTATTTCTTTGTAAAATAAACCAATAGTCAAACTTTAGAGGAAAAAACTATATTTTGGATAATAATTAATATAAAATAAAATATTTTGGAGTCCAAGAAACTTAGTCCCCCTGCTTCCTAAGGATGATTTCTCAGATAATTTTAAAAAATAAAATTCATAAAATTTCCTTATTCTTAGGATTTCCATCAATGTTTTTTCCTGTAATTTGTCTATAAGCTTCTTTAATTGTAACTGACTTTATAGTTCCTTTGTCACATGTGTGTGGAAAGTTTTTGGTCTGTTTTGAACTAAGTCACAATAAGTCTAAAAATTGATTTTTTACAAGTCACACATTGAAAAGAGTTTATCTATGAAAGTAGGACCAGCACTGATAGATTTGATTTGACTGAATCAAATAATAATTTATGATCAGAGCTGGTGAAGTTCTTTCCTCAAGGTCTGTTAACTTGGCACAAAATAACAACCCTTTTGGTTTAGGGTAGGGAGTTGTCGCTCCTCCATTGAGATTCTTCAGAGTCTTCTTTTGCTAAGTAATAGTTCCAGGTGTGTGTGTGTGTGTGTGTGTGTGTGTGTGTGTGTGTGTGTTTTATGCTCACAAGGACAGTTGTTCATTCTGACTTATAAAGATTCCATTTGATTTATGTAATTTCTCATTGACTTAAATTGTGTATCATATTTCCTTTCTGGTGGAAGAGAAAAAAATACAGAATTGTTTCAGTATTCTTTTGTTCATTAACCAGTTGCATCATTTTGAAAAGCATAGGGCATTGTTCTGACACTCCGTTAAATTTTAAAAAACAAACAAGCAACAACAGCAAAAAACAAAACTTGCTCCATTTGGAGCTTGCTTTCTGTCATTGCTAGGATGGGTTCAGAGCAGCTTTATTCTAGGACAAGACTCTTCTCAGGAGTGCCCAGTGTCCTGAATAGTAGAAGGTTTTTCCAAGCTGGCTGCTATGGGCTCTGGGAATTGTGTGACTTTACTTTTCTTTGTTTTTTTTGTTATCCTCGTGGACTTTCATGACATCCATGTACAAATTTAATGCACCAAAGACTCAAGGAAACTCTTTTGGATCTCTTAGTAGCCCTTTCTCTATACCGTTCCCTACTCTGCGCTCCTCTGCCCTGCAAATTCTAGGCCCCCCAGTTGCCTTGAAATCTGGTTTTTATGTCCTCAACTCAGCAAAAGAGTGAAACAGGGTGTGAGTTCATTCTCTGTACTGAATCTTGGAGACTGTTGCATAGCAATAAGATGGCATAATTTTAGATCTCATCTCATTTATTTCTCCTCTCTCAGGAATCATTGTCTTGTATTGACTATTGTCCAATGTCTGAAAACCATTGTTTCATTTTTTTTTCCTCTGGCTTTTTTAATTGGTTAAAGCTGGACAACATTCCTGGGCAGGCATTTCTTCATGAGCTGAAACAACAGTTTGGCAGTTTCTGGTGAAGTCCAACATGAGCTTAACAAATGAAATAGCAAAATTCCAGTCCTAGGTATTTACCAAAGAGATATTAAATCATATAGCCAGAAAACAACCTATATACAAATATTCATAGCAGCTTTATTTATAATAACTACAATTTTAAATAATCCCAAAGCACAACAAACTTTAGTTAAAGTGTTTAATGTTAAAGTATTAACACATTTTCCTGTATTTGTATAATGGACTATTACTGAGAAATATAAGAACATATCATTGATATGCACTACATGGAGGAATTTCAAAGCCATTTTGCTAAAAATAAGGAGCTAAGCCAAAAAAGAGTACATACTCTCTAATTCCATTCATGTGAAGCTCTAGAATGAACAAAACTAAGCTACAGAGGTAGATATTGGACTGATCGTTGCCTAGAGGGTGGGGTTGGGAAATTGAACACACTAAGAGCCACGAGGGTTTTTGTTTTGTTTTGTTTTTTGTTTTGTTTTTAGAGTGGTGGAAAGTTTTCTTATCTTTATTGGTATAGTGATCACACACATACACACTCTGTAAATTCAACTTAAATACATTTTTCATAAACGGTAACCTAGACCAGTGTGGCAGAAATAGAGATTGAATGAAGAATGTGAATTTGGAAAATTTTAGATATTTAAAAGAGACAGGATTTAGTGATGGAAATGACAGTGAAAGAGGATGTACACAAAATTTTTCAAGACTAATTCTGAGGTTTGTGGCTTGGGTAGGGGTGCATTCACTGAAGCAGGAAACCCTGGGGAAAAACTGGACTGAAAAAAGCTAAAGGTAGCAGGAAGAGGGCTGGAGTTCCAACTTAAGTTAGAAGAGCCTTTGATATATGCAAGTAAAAATGCCATGCAATAAATGAATTTATGGGATTGAAGCCAAGAGGCATGTATTGGAGAACCTGTTTGCCGTTGGCATTTAGGAGTAATTGAACTATTGATGTAGATCGAGCTACCTAAAGAGTGTAGAAGAGAAATGGACTTTCAGGAATTGCAACTTCTACTGGTATTGTTAAGAGGATACAGATAAAGGATAGATTTATTCACACTTTGGGTATTTATTCATTGATTTAGCAGATAATTTAGAATGCCTTTCACTTACCAGATACTATTTATTCTAAGCACTATAGGTAAACAATAAATAAGAGAGTCCTACATTTATGATCACCGATTTAGAATGGAATCAGTCTGACTCACTGTGTAATTTTTCCAAAGCTCATTCATTCAGTATTGGTGCATAGTCCACTATTAATATATTTATGTTGATTCAGGATTGTGTTTTTCTCACTTGTATTCTAAACAACAACAAAAGTTAACAGATTGGCAGCATGATTTGAAGACCATGGAATCTGGATAATAGATAAGAAGTGATATAAAAATAAGGAAAGTATATGTTATGATTAACCAAATTATTCTTTCAGAAAGCAAAAATAGTAAAGGATAATGAAGATGTTTTTGATGTCTTGGACATAGCATGTATGCTCGTAACTATGGTTCAAACTAGTAAACTTTATGTTCCATCCATATGCAAAAGCTCTGTTTGGAGTCCTTTTCATTTCGTACAGCAGCTGGCAACACACACACGCACACACACATACACACGTTGCTGTGCAGACCTTAATATACTTTCCTACTGTTCTTCTGCATTGTTTTAAATTAATGGGTAGGTGAACTACCAGACATCCAAAAAAACTATCTTCCTACCAAAGAAAAATACTTTGTAGAAAATTAAAATGAAGATCAGGACAGGCTTATTCTCCTTAAAGAAGTGCAACAGCTGTCTTAGGGAAAGGACACTTCATAAGCAATCAAAAAACATAATATGAACATTTAAAATATGTAAGCACATCATTTACCTATAAAACTAGTTAAATTTACTATCTCATGAAATAATGAACAATTAACATAGAAACTTTAAAAAAGTGATTAAGTGTTGCAATTATATTTAAGAAATATATGTTCATTATAGCATTAAATTAAAATTAAGCCTGTTGAAGTGGCAGATACTTTCTGCAAGCAAAATAGTAGGAGACATTCATTAATCATAGAGCCAGAGCAACAGCTAATGGAAAAGACACACATCCAACCATGCAAATTATCCTCTTCTATCAGAAAACTGTGGTTCCATTGACAAACATCTCTTGCCAGTTTCTTGACATATTTATAGTTCTAGGCTTATTAAAAATACTTGCACAACTGTTCTAAGGAGTCAGTATTTCATTCAATTTGCTTTTAAAGATTTATTTATTTTAGAGAAAGAGAGAGAAAGAGTGGGAGAGGGGGAGAGAGAGAGAGAGAAAATCCTGAAGCAGACTCCCTGCTAAACGCAGAGCCCAAGTCAGGGCTGGATCTCATCATCATGAGATCATGATCTGAGCTGAAACCAAGAGTCAGACGCTTAACTGACTGAGCCATCCATCTGCCCCACAGTCAGTTATTAAGTAGTTATAATACTTAATGTACTTGCTATAAAATAATTTCTGATATTCAACTAAGAGCTCCCTTAGTTTATATTTATTCTTCAATTAAAATATACTTTACCATACTTACTGTATGTCCATTCAGACATAAATCCATACCCAAGCACATACTTTTTTTAACCCACTGAGCCACCCAGGCACCCCTCACATACTTTTTAAAAATTATTGTCTCTTTGTCCTTTCCAAAAGTACCTGTGTTGATAATGTCGTTCTTTCTTTGTGCAGTGGAAGATTACCATTCATCTCTTTCCTGAGACAATATCCTGTCTTTCATTTGCAGAGATCATCATTTGCAATTTATTTTGCCAAATGATTGAATGTAGAGTAAGGGCCATCAGATACCATGATAAATATCATAATTTGGAGTCAGTTGCCTTTTAATTCCTAGTTTCATGGTCTAGTAACTGTGTGACCTTGAGTAATTGTTTTTAACCTACTCACCTCAACTTCATTATCTGTAAAATGGAGAGGGTAGTAGTAGATGGTATTACCAAGCACATATAACACACGAGGCAAAGGCCTAATGTTAAAGTATTAACTCATTAATCCCCTCAGTAACTCAATGAGATTATTATCATCACTATTTAGTTTAAGATGGGAAATTTGAAAAAGTAAGGAAAGAAATAATATACCCAATGCTATACAGTTTGAATCATGTAATGGTGAGTTTATTTAATCATAAACATTGAACAGTGCCAACTCCCCCAGCCCCACATAAGATCTACCATAGTAGAATGCCTATTACATGGTATGAGTTCCAAAAATATCTATCTCCCCATTTGTTGTGAAGGATTGGTTTCAGCTGATGAGGTAGTAGGCATCCTCTTTCTTCCTTGCCTGTGAAGCTTGCCTCCCTCAAGCTTCTTATGTAGTCAAATTGTCAAAAATAGAGAATAATGAAGAGTAGAGTACTAAAGTTCATTTACCCCTCTTCCCAATTCCAACCCAAATGTAGTCATTATTAATGATTTAGTGTGTTTCTGTGAAGTTGTTTTTTATACATCCCCTACTCACACATAGAAGGTCATATACAAATACCTTACTTTCCTTAAATAATTATTACGCTGTATGCTCTTTAAAAAATTTATTCAATATATTTAAACAAAAACAAATCAGTTTACCTAATCCTCCCATGCCCCATCCCTGCCTCTTGCACTGTCAGTCTGTCCTCTATATCTATGAGATCGTTTATTTCTTTAGATTCCTCATATAAGAGACATCATAAGGTGTTTGTCTTACTCTGAGTTATTTTACTTAGCATAATGCCCTTTAGTTCCATTTATATGTAAACTATTTTTTGTCTTATTTAATCTTATTTTGGTAGGCAGGTGCCCTGTTGAGGTATAACCTACAGATTCTAGTGGCCCTCAGAAACTGCACTGAGGGTCTGGGGGAAGGTGTAGGGAAGAGATGTCTTGGCCTGCCACAGCCTTGCTGGTGATGCCACCACAGAAAAATGAGCATAGGCTGCTGTTAGATATGGATCTTAATGCCAAGTCTTTGCTGCCCAACTCCTTTCCAGATGCCTAGGTCAAAGAGATCAGGCTTTTCTTATTTTTTTGTTTTTTATTTTTAAATTTTGTTGTTGTCTTTATTGTTCATTTTGTTTGTTTGTTTGCTTGTTTGTTTTCTTGTTCAGAGTTGGAGGGTTTCCTGACACCAAATTAGATATGTATGGGTTATAAAAATGAAACCCAGGTCACTGACAGCTGTCCCTCTTTTGGTATTATGGGCCATAGCCAGTCTGCCTTCTTCAGAGTCCTTTTATGGTTGTCTTTTGAATTATTTCTAAGGTATTTAGTTGAATTTAGAAAGAAAGAATAGAAAAAAAAAAGCAAGAATAGGGAAAATTGATTCTATACTTTTCTTATCCAAGAACTGGAAGTTCAAAGCATCTATTTTTAATTGTTTTCGGTCATGAATTTTGCTTTTAATTTTATTAAATCCTCTCTTCCACAATATTTGGCTTTATTCCATTGCTCTTTTAAATTACTGACTTTAATTTCTAGTATAGTCAGTTAAATCTTGTTTTCTAATAAAGTTGGCATTGCAGGTTTTTATTTTACATAAAAAACGAGAGTCACATCCCAGGCATTTTTATGTATAGTGCTTTCAATGTCTTTTGAAAAAGAGAAGCTTAGGGTGCCTGGGTGGCTCAGTCATTTAAGCCATTGCCTTCAGCTCAGGTCATGATCCCAGGGTCCTGGGATCAAGTCCCACATTGGGTTCCCTGCTCAGCAGAGAGCCTGCTTCTCCCTCTCCGTCTGCCTGCCGCTCTGCCTGCTTGTCCTCTCTATCTCTTTGTCAAATAAATAAATAAAAATCTTTTTTTTTAATTTTTATTTTTTATTTTTTTTATTTAAAAAAATAAATAAAAATCTTTAAAAAAAGAAAGAGAGAGAAGGTTAGTTTACCAAGTGAAATGCAGGTACCATTTTCCATAGGTAGAGTTGACATTAGAAGGGAGCAGTCAGCCAGGAACTGATTTTAAACTCTTTATTTTCTTTCTGGAGTAGCCCCGTAACTATTTCTGGTCAGTAGATTATTAGCAGAGGGTTTTGTGTCACATCTGTGCCCAGTCAGTATAAACCTCCAGCACATGCAGAAAACAGTGCAGAGCCTGTTAGTCCAAATTTTTAAATAACTCTTTGAACGTTGCCTTTCGTTGTTTATAGACTTAATATTTACCTGAAAAAGAAATGAGCTGCAATTCTATGTATTCCTATGTACATGTTTAGATCTATAATTTGTAAAGCTTATTTGCAGGCTGACTGATTTCTTCATTTGCAGATGAGTTTAGAAGTATCTTGAAGTTTAGCTAAAAGATTTAATATTTTGGTTAGTACTTAAATATTATTTTCTAATTGAATTTACTGCATTTAAAAATATAACATTAAAAATCTGCACTTTGGGGTTTATTGATACAATTTTTATGAATCCATATGCAATTACTGTCATTAATATTGCATAGGTTTTAGGAAAAAATTAATCTATGTACCTAGAGTACAGCATTCATTATTTATTAGATCAAGTTTACTAATAGGCAGTTTATTCAGTCTGTCTGTATCCTTACTAAAATCTTTTCCATTTGTTCTATTGATTTCCAAAAGGAGTATGTTAAATTTTCCAAAGACAATTGTGTATTTGATTATTTCAACTTTGTTTATATATTTCAAAGTAATGGTTAAATACATTAACATTCGCAAGTATATCATTAATGTGGTTTTATCTTCAGTAACATATTTTTCTCTTATTCATTTTCTCAAATAATACTATTTTATTTAATATTAATAAAGGAATACTTATTTTATTCTATGACATTTAAAAGTTACTGTCATAGCACTTTTTAGAGATCTACCCTCTTAACAAATTTTAAAGTGCTTAATACAGTGTTGTTTACTCTAGGCACAATGTTGTAGAGCAGATTCCTAGAACCTATTCATCTAGCGTAACTGAAACTTCAGGCTCATTGAAGAGCAACCACCTCCCTTCAGCCCCAGCAGACACCATGCCATTGTTCATGTTTATGAATTTGACTATTTTAGAAACCTTATACAGTGGCATTGTGTGACATTTGTCCTTCTGTGGCTGATATAATGCACTTAGAATAGTGTTCCCCAGGCTCATTAACTTGGTTACATATGGAATGATTTTCTTTTTTTTTTAAGGCTCAAAAAACATCCACTGTGTGTGTGTGTGTGTGTGGTCACATTTGTTTATTCATCAGTCAGTGGACACTTAGGTTATTTCCATATCTTGGCTCTTGTGAATAATGGTTCGGTGAATATGGGAGTGCATATATCTCTTCAGGATCCTGGTATCAATTTTTTGGGGTTTATACGTGGAAGTGGGAGTGATCATATGATCATCCTGTTTTGAATTTCTTTTTAAGTAAGATCTGTCCTGATTTCTAGATCCATCCTGATAGTCCCTAGTACACATTACATATTACATTCTCACCAACACTATACAAAGTTTCCAGTTTAGCCACATCCTCTCCTACAATTGTTATTTTGTATCTTTTTTATAATAACCATCCTAACAGTGTAAGATGATATCTCATTTTGGTTTTGATTTGAGTTTCACTGATGATAAGTGATGTTGAACATCTTTTCATATACCTGTTGATACTTGTATGTCTTTTTTGGAGAAATGTCTCTTCAAATCCTTTGTCTTTTTTAAAAAAAATGTATTTTTGTAGAACAAACAATCCTAAAATTTTTATGCAACCACAAAAGAAACTGAGTAGCCAAAGCATTCTTGAAAGAGAAAAACAAAGCTGCAGGCCTTAAAATTCTGGACTTTAAGCTATATTACAAAGCCGTAGTCATTAAGACAATATGGTACCGGCACAAAAACAGACACATAAATCAGTGGAACAGAAGAGAAAACCAGAAGTGGATCCACATCTATATGGTCAACTAATCAACAAAGCAGGAAAGAATAAAAAATGGGAAAAAAAGACCATCTCTTCTACAAATGACGTTGGGAAAACTGGATAGCAACATGCAAAAGGATGAAACTGGACCACTTTCTTATACCATACACAAAAATAAATTCAAAAGGGATGAAAGACCTAAATGTGAAATAGGAAACGATCAAAATCCTAGAGGAGAACACAGGCAGCAACTTCTTTGATATCAGTCATAGCAACTTCTTACTAGACACATCTCTGGAAGCAAGGAAAACAAAGGCAAAAATGAACTATGGGGACTTCATCAAGATAAAAAGCTTCTGCACAGTGAAGGAAACAATCAACAAAACCAAAAGGCAACCAACAGAATGCAGGAAGATATTTGCAAATGACATATCTGATAGAGGGTTAGTATCCAAAATCTAGAAAAAAAACTTCTGAAACTCAATACCTAAAAGATAAATAATCCAGTTAAAAAGTGGGCAGAAGACATGAATAGACATTTTTCCTAAGAAGACATCCAGATACCCAACAGACACATGAAAAGATGGTCAACATCATTCATCATCAGGGAAATACAAGTCAAAACCTCAATGACATATCATCTCACACCTTTCAGAATGCCTAAAATAAACAACACAGGAAACAACAGATGTTGGCAGGATACAAAGAAAGGGGAATGCTCTTACACTGTTGGTGGGAATGCAAACTGGTGCAGTCACTCTGGAAGACAGTGTGGAGGTTCCTCAAAAAGTTAAAAGTAGAAGTACCCTACAACCCAGCAGTTGCACTACCAAAGGTATTTACCCAAAGGATACAGAAATACTGATTTGAAGGGGCATGTGCACCCAATGTTTATAGCAGCATTATCAATGATAGCCAAATCGTGGAAAGAGCTCAGATGTCCCAAGACTGATGAATGAATAAAGAAGTGGTATGTGTGTGTATACACACACACACACACATATGCATGTGCATACGCATACACACACAGTGGGATATTGCTTAGCCACCAGAAAGAATAAAATATAGAGTAGATTTATGCTAGAGTATATTATGCTAAGTGAAATAGTTAGAGAAAGACAAATATCATATGATCTCACTCATATGTAGAATATAAGAAACAAAACAGATGAATATAGAGGGGAAAGAGAGGGAAGCAAACCATAAGAGTCTCTTAACTATGGAGAAAAATCTGAGGGTTGATAGAAAGGATGTGGGTGGGGGATGGGCTAAATGGGTAATGGGTATTAAGGAAGGCATTTGTGTTGAGCACTGGGTGTTATATGTAAGTGATGAATCACTGAATTTTACTCCTGAAACCATTATTACACTATATGTTAACTGGTATTTAAATAAAAATTTGAAATAAGTAAAAAAAATAAATCAATGGGAAGAAATTAAAAGTAACAAAAATATGTGGAGTTTTTGCTTTTGAGATATAGGCATTTCTTATGTATTTTGGATTTTAACTTTATCAGATATATGGTTTGCAGATATTTTCTCCCATTATGACATTTACTTCTTCACTCTTTGTTTCCTTTGCTCTACAGATCTTTTTTTAAAGTTTTATATGGTCTCACTGGTCTATTTTATTTCTATTGCTTTTACTTTTGGTGCATATCCAAAGAATCATTGTCTAGAGTAGTATCACGAGACTTTTCTTCTTATGTTTTTCTTCTAGGAGCTTTAGAGTTTCAGATCTCACATTTAAATCTTTAATCAATTTTGTATTGGTTTTTATGTATGGTTGTAAGATAAGAGCCCAATTACAGTTTTTGCATGGTGGATATCGAATTTTCCCAACATAATTTATTGAAGTGACTGCTTTCCCCATTGTGTATTCTTGACACACTTGTCAAATAACAATTGCCTGGATTACCCTAATGCCAAAGTCAGAGATGCTATGAGAAAAGAAAACTAAAGGCCAATAGATGTAAAAATCCTCATCAAAATACTAGCAAACCAAATTCAACAGCACATTTTTAAGGACCATACATGATAATCAAGGGGGATTTAGCTATAGGATGCAAGAATAGTTCAGCATGTGCAATTTGGTAAATATGATATGTCACATTAACAGAATGAAGGATAGAAATCACCTGATCATTTCAAAAGATGCAGAAGAACCATTTGACAAAATTAAACATCCTTTCATGATAAAAACAAAGACCAGACTAGGTATAGAAGGGATGTACCTCAACATAATGAAGGTCATATATTTAAAGTCCATAGCTAACATGATTTCAGTGGTAAAAACAAAACAAAACAAAATAAAACAAAACAAAGCCTAAAATCTTGCCCTTTAATATGAGGAACAAGACAAAGACGCCCTCTCTTACCACTTCCTTGCAACATAGTACTGGAAGTCCTGGAAAAATCACTTTCGTAAGAAAAAAAAAAAGGCATCTAAGGCATCTTCCTTCTTAGAAAGGAAGAAGTATAATTGTCTGTTTGTGTATTACCTAATCTTATATGTGGAAAACCTTAAGACAGCACCAAAAACTTGTTAGAATAAAATAATTCATCCAAGTTGCAGGCACACATAAGGCATTGTACTTCTATATACTAACAGTGAAGTATCAACAGAATTAAGAAAATAGTCCCATTTACAATAGCATTTGAAAGAATAAAGTACTTAGGAATAAATTAACCCACAGAATTAGAAGATCTCTACAACAGAACAATTCACAACATTGATAAAAGAAATTGAAGAATATATTATATTCATGACTTGAAGAATTAATATTATTAAAATATCCATACTACCCAAAGTGATCTATAGATTCACTGCAATATCTCTGAAGATTCCAATGTCATTTTTCAGAAATATAGATGAAAAACAATCCTAAAAATCGTGTGGAGCTACAAAAGACCCTGAATAGCCAAAGCAGTTTTGGACAAGAGCAAAGCTGTAGGCATCACCCTTCCTGATTGTAAAATATATTACAAAGCTACAGTAATCAAAACAGAATGGTATTGGCATGAAAACACATACAGACCAGAGGAAAAGAATAAAGAGTCCAGAAATAGGTCTACCTTTCTATGGTCAACTGATCTTCAGCTATGTTTCCAAGAACATACAATGAGGAGAAAGATAATCTCTTCAATAAATGGTGTTGGGAAATCACAAAATGCACATTTAGAAGAGTAAAATTGATCCCTTGCCTCACACCATATACAAAAATCAACTTAAAATGGATTAAATGCTAAAACATAAGACCTGAAGTTATAAAACTACTAGAAGACAACATAGGACAAAACTTTCTGAAATTTGTCTGGGCAATGATTTATGGATATGACTCCTGAAGCACAGGCAGCAAAAGCAAAAATAGATAACTGTCATTGTATCAAACTGAAAAGCTTCTGCATTGGCAAAGGAAATAATGAACAAAATGAAAAGTCAACCTAAAGAATGACAGAAAATATTTATAAATCATACATCTGATAAGGGGTTAATATCCAAAATATATATGGAACACAAATGAATCAATAGCCAAAACACAAATAAACTGTTTAAAAAATGGGCAAAGGACATGAATATAGATTACTCCAAAGAAGATGTACAAATGGCCAATACCAATATACAAAGATGCTGAACATCACTATTCTCTAGGAAAATGCAAATTAAAAATGCAATCAAGATGAAATATTGCCTAGTTATAATAGTTACTATCAAAGAGACAAAAGATTACAAGTATTGGCAAGGATATAGAGAAAAAGAAACTGATACACTGTTGGTGGTAATGTAAATTGGTACAGCCATTATGGAAATGGTATGGCAATCCCACAATAATTAGGAATAGAACTACCATATGATCCAGCAATCTCACTTCTGGGTATATATTCAAAAGAAATAAAATCCTTATCTACAAGATAAATCTGCAGTTTCATTCTATATATGTATCTACAAGATATACCTTGCTCATTGCAGCATTATTCACAATAATCAAGATACAAAAACAACCTAAATGTCCATCGAATGGATGAATAGGTCAAGAAATTGTGTGTGTGTGCGTGCACACGCACACGTGTGTGTATGGAATGTTGGAATATATTCAATCTTAAAAAAGGAGATCTTGACATATGTGACATATATGACAACATGGACAAAACTGGGGAACATTATAGTAAGCAAGACACAAAAAGACAAATACTGCATGATTTCATTTATACGTGGAATCTAAAAAAGAACTCATAAAAGCAGAGAGTAGAATGGTGGCTATAGTTAATAATACTGCATTTTATACTTGGAAGTTTCTTGGAGAGTAGATCCTAAGTATTTTCATTACATTCACACAAAAAGGTAGCTATGTTAGGATCTGTAAATGTTAATTAGCTTGATTGTGGTAATCATTTCACAGTATATCAATATACTGTGATAGACACGTGTATATGTGATATACACGTATATCAAAACACCACATTTTATACCTTAAATATATGTAATTTTACTTGTCAATTATACCTCATTAAAGTTCAAAGAAAAAAAAGTCATATAGACCAGTGGAACATAAAAGAGAGCCCAGAAATAAACTCAAGGCATGTACTGTCAGCTGATCTTTGACAAAGGTGCCAAGAATATACAATGAAGAAAGAATAGCCTCTTTATATCATTTGTTGTTAAAACTTCCAATTGATAATATGTAGCTGTACAAAAGTACATTATGATGAAAATGTGTAGCTATGGAAGAAACAAAGCTTAAGTAATGAATAGCTTTATAAACATATGTGAATTTCTAATGAATATATTCTTTTTTCTCTCCTTCCTGTTTCAGTGAAACAAATACCCTGAATTTGGTTGTTATTGCTTCCATGACTTTTAAATACATTCCTAATATATGTGTGGTTCTTAAGTAATATATATCATTGATTGATTTGATTATTTTCATACTTTTATAAAAGAAATCTACATTATATATAGTATAGCAACTTATTTTTTTATAAAAATGGAGATTGTAAATTTATCTATATTGTTAACTTTTACTACAGTGTATGCCCATGTCTTTTATTTGTTTAACCATTCTTCTATTGAAGATTTTTAGGTAGTTTCCAACTTATTACTATCAGAAATAAGTCTGCTATTTGATGTTTTGTCCCTCACTACTTTTACACATATATTTCTTGTAGTAGATACACACACATAGGCACAAACACACGTGCACACAAATGAGTTCATTTTCTGAATTACAAGTTTCATGCAGCTTTCACTTAAAGAAGTTGTCACATTAGTTTCTGAAATATTTGTTTCTACTTACACCCTAGTGAGCACTGTATATGAAATGGCTTTCCTTTAAATACTTTTAATATTTGTTATTTTAAATATAGATATAAATATGGATACATATATGAATATATACATATATGCATATATGCACATATTCACATATGTTGATACTGAGATATATATGTGTGTATGCACACACACATATATATGGAAGAAAGAACTGTTTTAATATGTTTTTAACATTCTTTAGTCAGCATTATACAATATGGTACTATGGATCAAAAGTATTAACTTCAAAACATTGGCCTTTATTTTAGGTGAATTCTAAAGAAATATTTAGGCTTATTTGTAAAGATCCATCCACAAGATTATTTAATGTGTTCTGTATTTTAGACAAAATTTGGAAAAGATATACCTTTTCAAAATTATGTTATTATAGCTATAACAACATATGATAACTCGTGGCATATAATAACAGGATTCTGATAATTTTATTAAGTAAAAACTGGCAATTGTAAAAATTACTTATGAAATAATTCTCTTTTCATAAAACATCTATGACTTCACTGCTAGCTGCATCTCTGTTTCCAGGCCTTGATATTTGCTCTTCTTTCTTTCTGCCTAAAAATAATCTTCTCTAATTTTATATAAGATCACTTAGGTTTCCACATGAATATGTTGTAGAATTTAGAGCAATTTAAATTGTAATTTTTAAAGTTCTTTTTTCTTTAATTATTACTTATAATTATTACTAATATCTTTAGTAATTATTACTTATATCTTAATATTTTTAATAAAACATACTTTAAAGTGTTGAATCAAACCATATCCCCTTTGAATATTTTTCAGCTATTTATTCCATAAACATATTTATCTGTAAAACCTTGAATGGTTTATTGATATTGTTGATAATGTTAACATAGTTATCCTGCAATTCGGCTTCTTTCCGTAGTCAAATAATTTAACAGCATCAAAGAAATTAGTTAAATGTAATTGCTCAGAACATTAATTAAATGTCTGGCAGAATTTAGATTCTGAAATACTATTTAAAAATTATTCAGGTTTTGTTGTATTACGAGTATATTTTCTATTTTTCTCTTTTGCAAATGTTTCTGTCAAATTCATCTGTACTTAACACATGCCATTATCAATCAAGTATTAAAACAATTTTAGCTAGTAGTTTCAGAATTTGTTGTTTTGAAAAGAATAATATTATATGAACAATTGACAGTAGAACTGGGAGAATTATCATGTTTTTTTAACCTCCTAGTATTTTAGTAGTATTTTATCCAGTATGATCAATAACTACAAACAAATTGAGACAAACCTCTCCCCATTCAAGCTTGCATATTCAGCACATAAATGTATGATGAAATAAGCAAAAGTATCATATTGTTTTTATTTTAGGTCATTTGTTTGAATTTTCTAACTTAAAATATTTTATGATCTATGGTCTTCAGTTGGAGTACACATTAGCTGGATAGAAATTTTAGATGTGGCACAAAATGCTGTTTGTTTTCTATTTCATAGATTCTATAATGTTCCTTTGAGACCTATCTTATTGGCTTTTTATTCTTATGCAAAGTCGTGTGAATGGATCATAAACTACAACAAAATTATTATCACTGTTTATCTTTAAAACAATCATTTCTAAAAGGCCACAGACAGCTGGTAGAGTTACACGGCCTTGATACACAATCAGATCTTATTTCTACTATGGATATTTGAAACATCCTGGTAGCCCAGGAACTAAGGTATTAAAATAGAACTTACATGGTTTACTTTTTTGTTTCTTAAGTTAATTTGTTATTTTATGGAGATAGTGAGATGCAGCATTTTCTCTGTTCCTGTGCTTTGCTATTTCCTCTTCTGATAAAAGTACTACTTACAGTTTAAACACTTGTTTAATTTCCCAAAACAAAACCCTTGAGGCATATCAACAATTTTAAAAACCATACAGGAGGAGATAAATAGATACAAAATTTCACAAAATGTAGAAAAGTAATCGAAACCTCTACTATCTTTAAATTCTATTGCACATAAAAATACTTTCATGGATCATTATGAATTTTTAAGAGACATTAGTTATGCAACAATAAAATTATAGTTTCTCTGAGCAGAAGAAGAAAGAAATTTTAAATCACTTCATACCTACAGATGAAGGAAGGAAGAACACAAGGAAGAAACAAAGTTAATACATTTGACTTAGAAAACTGTTCATAGAGAAGAAAGAAAGGACAAAATCAGGTGGCTTCAGAACAAAACTTTTTTTTAATGATTTATTTACTTATTTTTTTAGAAAGAGAGAGTGCAAGCAGGAGGGGCAGAAGAAGGAGAGAGAATCTTAAGCATACTGAGTACAGAGCCCAACACTGTTCTTAATATCATGACCCTGAGATCACAATCTGAGTGAAACCAAGAGTAGGATGCTTAACCAACTGAGTCACCGAGGCGCCCCAGAACAAAACTTAAGCACTTTTTAAAGCACTTTCCATTTTTTTAGAGTCTAGCATCACCATTTAATCAAGGTTTCCAAAGAAATATTCAACCAGCCCTTAAATGGTAAAGATTTTGTTTGAAATTATATATCTAGAGCTCTGGTATATCTGATGTAGGACAGGCAATACATATTTTATTCTAGTATATTTGTGATATTTTAACATTTTATAATAATTTAAGGTAGCAATTGAAGTCAAATATACATTCAAATTCTTTAGCAACTTACTAAAAAAACTTTTGTCAATAGAAATTACATTGTGTAAGTAGTCTGTATTTAAGAGAAAAGAATGGGTACTTTTTATTAGTCTAATACATTACCAAATATCCAGCAACACAGAATAAACTTACTCATTCATTACAGTACTTTATAACATGATTTTAAAATCATGTTTTAGTTCCCTGTTGCATAAAAATCCTATTCCAGACATTGCAGTATACCAATTTACAAGATGTATTGAAACCATCAACTATGTAAAATCAGGTGATGAACACAAAAATAACTGTATTCAGGTATAGCTAAATAGGAATTTGAAGTATAGAAAAATGCCGTCATGTTACAGAGATAAGGAAAGTTTTTAAAAAGACATTTTTTTCAGAGCGGCTTTAGGTTGACAGAAAAATTGAATGGAACTACAGGGATTCCCCATATACTCGCTGTCTCCACATTCATACAACTTCCCTATCAACATCTCTCACCAGAGTGGTGCGTTTGTTATAAGTGATGAACCTACATTGAAAAATCATGATCACCTAAATGCCATAGTGAATATTATGGTTTACTCTTGGTATTATATGTTTTACAGCTTTTGGCAAATGTATAACAAAATGTATCCCATGTGATAATACCAAACAGGTAATTTTCACTGCCCTAAAAATCTTCTGTGTTTCACCAGTGCATCCCTATCTTCCTCCTAACCCCTGACAACCACTGATGTTTTATGGTCTCAATACTTTTGCCTTTTCCAGAATGTCACGTTTCGAATCATACAAAATGAACTCTCTTCAGATTGGTTCTGCAATATGCATTTAAGTTTTTGCTATCTTTTTGTGATTTGTTAGCTCATTTCTCTTAGTGCTTAATAATATTCCATTGTCTGGATATGCCAGAGTTTATCCATTCACTGTCTAAAGGGCATCTTAGTTGCTTCCAAAGTTTGGCAATATCCCTAATGACATGATATGCAGCATCTTTTTACATGTTTATTTGCCATGTGTATACTTCTTTGGTGAAGTATCTGTTTAAGCTGTTGCCTATTTTTTAATTAGGTTGCTTTTTTTTCATTGTGAAGTTAAGAGTTCTTTGTATATTTTGGATGACAGTCCTTTATCAGATATGTCTTTTGCAAATATTTTCTTCCAGTCTGTGGCTTGTATTTTCATTCTCTTGACAGTATCTCTTGCAGAGCAGAAATTTTTTAATTTTAATTAAGTTCAGCTTATCAATACCTTCATTCATAGATCATGCCCTTGGTGTTGTAGGGAAATTATTTTTAAGATCTCAGAAGTTCAGAAAGAATTTGTGAGACAATAATAATAGTGTCAGCAAAAACATAGAGCTATGAAAATTCATACTTTAAGAAAAATAAAGTAGTATTATGGTGCTCAAAAATTATACATTTTGAGTAGCATAGAGTAGGAAATGTTACTGAAAAGATAGTATGGCACTGTATTAGAAAGTAATATGAATAGCATCCTAAGGAGTTCCTTTATATTACGCAAGCAAAGGCGATGGTTGAGTTTTTCATTTCTCTTCCAACCTCCACACCCAGGACAAGACATAAGCAGATTTTTTTCTTTCTTTGTGTTCTAGGATGTTCATTATGTTGGCAACCATTCATTGATAATAACATCATTAATTAAGTACTGAATGTAACAGCATGCTCTATATGTATATTAACTCATTTAATCCTTACCAAAATTTAGTTTGTAAGTGGCATTATTAATTTTCAAAAATAATCCTTGTAGTAGCAAAAAAACCCTAGAAAAAAACCTAAATATCCATTAATATATCTATGGAAAAATTAATTGAATATATTCATACAATAGAATATTAGCAATGAAAAATTTTAAATCATAGCTGTGAACATACAGCTCTAGGAGCACCTGGGTGGCTCAGTCATTTAAGCCTCCAGCTTTTGGTTTGGGCTCAGGTCATGTGATCTCATGGATCAAGTTCCGCATCAGGCTCTGCACTCAGCATGGAGTCTGCTTCATATTCTTTCTCTCTCTCTCCCTCCCCCTCTGCTCCTCCCTGCTCCTTGTCCATAAGGAAAAATACTATAGTCCAAGTACCACTTACTGATGTTCACCCATTTTCTGCCAGAAATTGAGTATATCAACTTGGGTCTGTTTCTGCCCTCCAGTTTCTATTCCATTTTATTTATAGTCTCCCTATGCAAATATTATGCTCTCTTATTACTGAAAAGTAAACGTATCTGGTTGGATAGGATACCATTACTTGTTTTTCATCATTTGTCTTATATTGTGGCTTTTAAAAGACCATCTTTAACCTATTAGATAAACCTGTAAGTTTCCTCAAAAACAAACATAAACCTTGTTGTGATTATTACTGAAATTGCAGTAAATCTATAGATAAAATATGGAGAATTGAATCTTAGTAATAGTTAGACCTATACAGTGACAGTATTTTATCATTCCAAATGTATAAATATCCTTTAATTTTAATATACAACTGTGTGTATGTGGTTTTACCCTCTTAAAGTGGTATTATTTAATGAAAAGACATTCTTAATGTTTATGTAATACAATTTCAATTTTTCCTGTATGTCTAATGCTTTTTTTAAATTTAAGAAATCTTTACATATACTCATGTTGAGAATATATTCTTCTATGCCTTTCTTCTTGTTTATTTTTATTGTTTTGCTGTGGGCATTTACATGTCAGACTGTTTGTGTATGGTGAGAAATAGGGAACAAGTTCTGATTTTTTTCTTGGATACAGCCCACCTAGATTCCATAAATAATCCTTTCTTTCTTCATGGCATTGTAATGGCATCATCTGAACTTTCTATTTAACCAATCTGCCTATCCTTTTTATAATTAATTAATACAGCTTTATTATATTTCTTGATATCTGTTAGTACAAATACTCTAGTTTTGTTGTCCTTTGTCAAGATAGTGATTACTATTTTTACCTTAGATATTTCTTTAATAATTTTCTAGCTAGCTTGTAAATTTCCACAAAAAAATCATGCAGTAAGTTTTGTTGGAATAAGAAATGTTGTTTGTTACACTTTCACAACCGTTCAGTTTTGTTCTGTCAACCATGGACCTGATTTTTCCTTTTGTTTTTGTATATCTTATTAAATATCTCCTCATGATATAGGGAGATTTTATTATAAGAGTTTTACATTTCGGGCGCCTGGGTGGCTCAGTGGGTTAAAGCCTCTGCTTTCGGCTCAGGTCATGATCTCAGCGTCCTGGGATCGAGGCCCACATCGGGCTCTCTGCTCAGCAGGGAGCCTGCTTCCTCCTCTCTCTGTCTCTCTGCCTGCTTCTCTGCCTACTTGTAATCTCTCTCTGTCAAATAAATAAATAAAATCTTTATTAAAAAAAAAAAGAGTTTTACATTTCACTGGTTTTATTTGATGTTCTTTACTGCTATTATTTTTTTTAATTTCAGTTAATTTGTTGCTGGCACATTAATGTATAATTAATTATTGGATATCAATCTGGTTTTCAATAGCCTTAATATAATTTTGAATAGATATAGTCATAAAAAGTATTCTTGTCTGTTATTCAATCATAAGAACACTTACAAAATTTAATCATTAAGATAATTGAAGGTTTTTAGAAAAGCTATTCTATAAAGACACTGCCTTTTGTTTCTAGTTTGCTCTAACTTTTTTAAAAATCATGAATAGATTCTGAATTTATTCAAATGCTTTTTCTGTTCCTATTGTGATGATTATATATCTTTTCTCCCTTTATTCTTTGAAATGGTTCTAATTATTTAATTTATCTAATTACTATTCATTAACTATTATCTAATTATTAATTCTAAACATCCTTGCTAAGATGACTTCGATCATACATCTGTGGTCAGCTGCTGGTAAAGATAAGTGGCTCTACTGATTTGACTTAGTTTTTTTTTGCATGATTTGGCAACTTGCTGAAATGGCTCGATTCTTCTCAATTTGCTCTCAGAATCCATCAAAAAAGCTGAAGCTTGTCCTTTTGGGAAAGGCAAGTTCAAGACAGACAGAGACAGAGAAAAAGAGAGACAGAAATAGAGAGCCTGTAAAACCTTTTGAGACTTAGGCTTGGAAATGGAAAAACTCACTTTATGCACATTATGTTGTTAAAAGCAAGTAACAAGCCCAGTCTAGTTTCAAAATTTTGGGTAAGAGACTGCTTCTCACTGGAAGAATAGCTGTCTCCCTTACTAAGATTATGGATAAGGGGAGTAATGAAAAAGTTGACATTTTTGTGCTTAGGCTATTACATATTATAAACATTGTCAGTACTTATAGCTTTTATTTCATAATTACTGTGTTCCAGATATTATGCTAAGTATTCTATGCATTATCTGTTAGAATTTCATTATAACTATAGGAGGTTGTCTTACTCAGGCTGTTGTAATATAATACTATAGATCATGTAGTTTAAACAACAAGCATTTGATTCTCACAGTTCTGAAGGCTAAGAAGTCTTAAGATCAAGGTGATAGCCAATTCACTTCCTGTTGATGGCCTCCTCCTAGCTTTCAGACAGCCACTGTGGCCTTACATACAGGGTAGAAAGAGAGAGCTCTGGTCTTTCTTCTTATTATTATATAGAAACTGATAAGGACATCCCATCATGGGGGCTCTATCTGCATGACCTCAACTAAACCAGATTAACTCTCAAAGTCCCCAACTCCAAATACCATCACATTGGGTGTTAGGGCTTACTTCAATATATGAATTTCTGGGGAGAATAAATAATCAGTCCATAATAGAAGTGAGTACAACTTTTATCTTTATTTGACATATGGTATATTTTAAATTAAAATTTTATTAGTAAATAATTTTATTGTGACTCTCTTAAGAAAAGTAGCATGGAAAAATTATATTTTGGTTATATAATGATTGTAATAGGAAATACATATTAATTTTTCCTTGGACATAGAAAAACGTATATTGTTCATAGGAAAAGAATAGACAATGAATCACAGTTAATCAATCAAAATAACTATTTTTTTACTACCTGCATGATCAAAATTTAGATTAGCTGTATAATGCTTCAATTTTGTGGATTATTTACTCCTAAATGTTTATTGCTTTTATTACTTTATCCTAAAATGAGATCAAAGAAAAAACAAGTTCTCAGAACAGCAAAAAACTGAGAGATTTTGTCGCACCAGATGCACTACAATAAATAATAAAAAGAATTTGAACAGGCTGAAGGTAAACTACCCCAGTGGGAAACAGAGAAGAGTAAGAGTACCAGGAAAGAAAATAGTTTGGTAAGCATAAAAGGCTGTCAACAGTTTGAAGAGACAATAATTGCAATGTTTATGAAATACGTCATAGCAGAATATATAACAGTAATAGTAAATAAGGTAAGTGTAGGGTTAAAGGAATTAAATAATGAAAAGTTGTTGCATTTAAGGCTAGGGTAAGAGAAGGTAATTTAGGCAACTTTCTGGATTTCTTGATTTGGTAGGGGTTTCATATGTGTCTAAATATATCAAATTTGTTGAGCTAAAGTGAAGATTTATATACTCTTAGTTTATGTGTTATACCATACTAAAATTTAAATAAAAAATTTGAGCTATTAGAATTTTTATACTGTTTATATATGTTATTATAGTATGTTAAGTATAAAAACTAATCAAACACAAAACAAGCTTTTCTTTTTATTGTAAAAATGATACCTCTAATAAGAGGGTCAAAAATATCAAATAGCTAGTATATAATGAAAATGTGCATAGTCTTTAGGAATATACTTAAGTGGGTGAATTACTTTTATCTGAAAACTACTAATCATTGATGAAAGGAATTTAAATATACAAATATATGGAAAGACACTATATACTCAGGGATTGAAAGTCTTAGTATCATTAAAATTCCAATACTACCCAAAGTGGTCTACAGTTTCATTGCAATCCCTGTCAGAATCCCAGACATTTTTTTTTAACAAAAATAGAAAAAAAATCCAAAATTATTGTGGAATCACAGAAGACCACAAATAATGAAACAAATCTTGAGAAAGAAGAACTAAGCAGGGAATGTCATCCTTCCTGATTTCAAATTATATTACAAAGCTATAGTAGTGAAAACAGTATGGGATTAGCAAAAAACAAGACATATGGACAGACCAATGAAACAAATAGCAAGAAATAAACCCAAAGATAAGTCAACTGATCTTTGACAAGAGTGCCGAAAATAAACAATGAGGAGAGGACAATCACTTCAATAAATTATGTTGAGAAGTATGGATATCCACATACAAAAGGATGAAATTGAAACTTTATCTTACACCATACACAAAAATCAACTCAAGATGGAGTAAAGATTTAAGCATAAGACCTGATACTGTAAAACTCCTACAAGAAAATACAGAGAAAATCTTAACAATGTTAGGGTCGGCAGTGATTTCTTGGATGTGATACCAAAAGCACAAGCAACAACAGCAAAATTATACAAGTGAACTACATCAAACTAAAAAAGTTCCCGCACAGCAAAGGAAACAAAGAAGTGGAAAGGCAACCTATAGAATGGAAGTAAATATTTACAAACCATGTATCTGATAAGGGGTTAATATATATAAAATATGAGTAATTCTTACAACTTAAGTTAAAAAGAAACTGATTTTAAAAATGGGCAAAGGACTTTGAATATATGTTCCTCCAAAAAATACATAAAAATAACCAACAGGTATATGACATGATGTTCAACATCACTAATTATCAGGGTAATATAAATAAAAGCCACAAGAGATATCACCTCACACCTGTTAGGATGGCTGTTAAACAACAACAACAACAACAAATCTTGACCAAGATGTGGAGAAATTAGAACCCTTGTAGACTTTTGGAGGGAATCTAAAATGGGGCAAAAAAATCCAAAATTATTGTGGAATCACAGAAGACCACAAATAATGAAACAAATCTTGAGAAAGAAGAACTAAGCAGGGAATGTCATCCTTCCTGATTTCAAATTATATTACAAACAACAAATAAAATAAATATGTTGTAAAACAACATAGAGATTGCTCAGAAACTTAAAAATTGAGCTACCTTATGATCCAGCAATCCCACTTCCAGGCATATATCCAAAATAACTGAAATCAGGATCTCGAAGAGATAGATCACTCCAGTACTTATTGAAGCATCATAGCCACAATATGGAAGTGACCTAAATTTCCATCAATACATGAATGAAATTGTGATATAGATATATAATGGCCACATATCTAGCAAGAAGTTGCTATGGCCAATGTCAAAGAGGTTGCTACCTGTATTCTCCTGTAGGATTTTGATGGTTTCCTATTTCACATTTAGGTCTTTCATCCATTTTGAATTTATTTTTCTGTATGGTGTAATAAAGTGGTCCAATTTCATTCTTCTGTCTGTTGCTGTCTAGTTTTCCCAACAACATTTGTTGAAGAGATGGTCTTTTTTCCATTGTTTATTCATTCCTGCTTTATTGAAGGTTCATTGACCATATGGTTGTGGTTTCATTTCTGGGTTTTCTATTCTGTCCGTTTGATCTATGTGTTTGTTTTTATGCCAGTACCATACCGTCTTGGTCACTCTAGTTTTGTACTATAAGTTGAAGTCCAAAATTGCAGTGCCTCCAGCTTTGTTTTTGTTTTTGTTTTCAAAATTGGTTTGGCTATTCGGGGTCTTTTGTAGTTCTACACCAATTTTAGGAAAAAATTGTTGTAACTCTGTGAAACTGCTAGTAGTATTTTGATAGATATATAATGAAATATTATTCCTTCCTAAAGAAAGAAATTCTACCACACACATCATGGATGAGCCTGGGGAACATTATGCCTATCATAGAAGGAAACATAATGCATGATTCCACTTACGATGTGTCATAAAATTGACATGAGGGATTCAAAATAGTCAAACTCCTAGAAATAGACAGTAGAATGGTGATTGCTAGGTGATGGGGGCTAGAAGAAATACAGGGTTGATGTTCAATTTATATAAAGTTTCAGTTATGAAAGATGAATAAGTTCCAGAGCTCTGTTATAACAATATTGTGCCTGTAGTTATCAGTAGTGTACTGCTCACTTAAAAATTTGTTGAGGGTGTCCTTACTACATAATGAAGTACTAAAAATACGACAAAGTAAGCCCTTTAACAGTCTAATATTATAAATTTCTTTTGCAGTAAATATGAATTATTTTACAGTGTTTTTATTGAAAACAAATATTTCTATGAAAACAAAATAATAACAACCACCACAAAATTAACTGTACAAGATCTTTACAGTGAAAACTGTAAAACATTATTGAGAGTAGTGGGGATCCAGTAAGTGCAGGGATGTACCATGTATATGGATTAGAAGACTTAATAGTTTTAGGTATCAGTTCTTCCCTTACTGATATATAAATTCAGTGCAGTTCAAGTCTGATCAAAATCACAGTAAACTTTTCTAGGGAAATGGATAGATGATTCCAAGTTGTATGTGGTAATTCAGATGGCAAAAAAGAAATAATGAATGTGACATTGAAAAGAAAAAACTAAAGGACTTATCAAGTAAGTCCTATGATAATACTACACTGGTGTAAGGAAAGACAGAGTAGCCAATAGAACACTATAAAGTCCAGAAACATTCACACACATACATAATACAAAATTATGCTAAATATGGCATTGTCATATATTGATAAAAAGATGAGAAAAAGTTTTTTTATAAATGGTGCTCCTTTAATTAGATATTTATATGAAAAATTATATCTTGGCCTCCTCCTATTATGCATAAAAATCAGTTTCAGTCTATATTGTAGGCCTAATGTAAAAAGTAAGGGAAGTTAATATTTTCATAACTTTGTAGACAGTAAATATTATTTAAAAACACAAAGAAGGGGGCGCCTAGGTGGCTCAGTGGGTTAAGCCTCTGCCTTCAGCTCAGGTCATGATCTCAGGGTCCTGGGATTGAGCCCCACATCGGGCTCTCCTCAGCCGGGAGCCTGCTTCCTTCTCTCTCTGCCTGCCTCCCTGCCTACTTGTGATCTCTCTCTCTCTCTCTCCGTCAAATACATAAATAAAATCTTTAAAAAAAATAAAAAAATAAAAACACAAGGAAAAATTGGTAAATTGAACTACATTAAAATTTAAACTTCTGTTTTTCAAAGCACATCATCAAAAGCATTAGAAGATAAGCCTCACTCTATAGTAAATTATTTACAATAAAGGAAAGAAATTATGTTCAGTATACATGCAAAACTCCTCAATTAGTAAAGCAGATAAATTCATATAAAAGAGAAAAAGGAACTGAAAACAGAACCTCACAAAAAAAGAATATCCAATTGGCAAATAAATTTATGAAAAGGTGGTTTATTCTATGAGATATAAAATGAATGTAAATTCAGACCACAATTAGATACCACTACACATCTGCCGGAATGGCTAAATTGTTTTTTAAAAGATAAATAGAAAGAACTAATGATCACTTGGAGCAATGTCAACTCTCCTACATTTCTGGTGGAAGTGTAAATTGACGTATATTGGAAAACTGTTTGGCAGTATACATATATACCTCAATATCTATGCTTCAGTGATTCTAATTCTAAGATGTACCCAAGATAAATGAATGGCATATTCAACAAAAAGTTGTATATGAATGTTAGTTAACTTTGTAGTAACCCCAAACTGGAAATAGTGCATCAGAAGTCATATGTGTGATTGATGATATATTCATATAATGAATTATTACACAACAATGAAAATGAGAACGAAAGTCTAGCCACATGAAGAACAGGGATGACTTAATATTTTCTGAAACAAAAAGTCATGCTTCCTTATTTTATTTATAGAAATTTCACAAATAGACAAAATTAACTTGCAATGTTAGTGGTTAAGATAGCTGTAAAACTGTTTGTCAGGGTGTGGGGTGGGCAGGAGTATAGGGGATGGTCAGTCTAATGGGACTGAAGGGAATTTCTGTTCTGTAATATTCTGTTGTTTCATCCATGCTAGTTACACAGTTGTATTCATTTTATGAAATGTATTGATCTGTGTGCTTTTTAATGGAAACTCACAGCATAAACCATTTTAAAGCATACGATTCAATGGTATTTAGTACTTTCATATTATTGTTCAACTACCACCTCTTTGTAGTTCCAAATATTTTCATCCGCCCAAGAGAAAATCCCATACTCATTAAGCAGTCATTCCCTATGCTACCTATTCCCCCAGCTCCTGGCAACCAGAAAGCTATTTAATGTCTCTATGGATTTACCTATACTGGGTAGTTCATATAAATGGGATCATACACTATGTGACCATTGTGTCTAGCTTCTTTCACTGAACATTGTTTTCCAGGTTCATCTACATTGTTTCATGAATCAGTACTCCACTCCTTTTTTATGGCTGAATAATATTTCATTATGTTTGTGTGTATATGCGTGTAACTATATACCTTTGATTTTGACACTGAAATTTTTCTTCCTACTAAATTTACATATTTTAATATCCTGTTGAGAAATTTTTAAACAATTCTTACATTTAAATTTGAGGAAAACCATTGTCATAGACACATTTTAAATTTTTTAAAAATGAATTTTTGGTTTGAGAAAAAATACTAATATTTTTTTCCCTTCTAAGTGATTTTGATAATATTAGATGATAGAAACAGTCTTTCGTTGTGAGCATTGTACTGTACTTTTTTCATTTGAGAGTTACTTTAATAAAAAATACCATGTCATAAAATTACAATTTGAGAGACTACCCAGACAAAAAATTAAAGAAGGTTTATACTGAATCTTTAAATACTCTTCAAATCTTACTTGATAAGTTTATTTATAACAGTGCTTCCTGGAGATTTATGCCTTATTTTAGAAAGTTTGACTTGGATCATGATTTTTGGCCAAATGTGATGTGGAATATTATATATAATGAAATTCTAGCTTGCAAGTTAGTGGAGTTTTTTTTTTTTCCCTCCCACTTCTGCAGTGACTTGCCTTATTACAGTTTTCTATATTTTCAACTTATTGATGTACTTTAGGTAGTGGAATTGATTTTTAGCAGCGAATCTTTACCCTCTTACATTATTTATTAGTTCACAAATTCAGTTGAGATGAAAGTCTTTTCACTTGACTTGTACATAGACTAAACTCATTTTCATGACATTGTACAGTATAATTTTGCTATTTATTCAGATGACTAAAATATTGAGCATGAAGAGTGCTCATAATGAAATGATGAATAAATAAAAACCCTATTTGACGGTACACAATATTGGAACTCTGGGTGCATCTCATTATAAGAAATGCAATGGTCTAGGCTAAAAATTTGATTAATTTTCAAAATAAGACATACAAAGTTCATTTCTGCTGATACAGAAAATATGAATACATGTTTTAAAAAACTTTTGTAATAGAAGAACTGTTTCTACAGATAAAATGATTAGGAAGAAATGAGGTAAATGAGAATGACTTTAAGACTTAAAAAATTGTGTTAGTTAAAAAAAAACATCGTAAGTGCACTCTTTATTTTTTTTTATTTTTTTTTAAGATTTTATTTATTTATTTCACAGAGGGAGAGAGATCACAGGAGGCAGAGAGGCAGGCAGAGAGGTGGGGGAGCAGGCACCCCGCCAAGCAGGGAGCCCAATGCGGGCCTCGATCCCAGGACCCTGAGATCATGACCTGAGCCAAAAGCAGAGGCTTTAACCCACTGAGCCACCCAGGCGCCCATAAGTGCACTCTTTAATCCATAGCACCTATTTAACCCATCCCACCATCCTCCTCCCCTCTGATAACCATCAGTTTGTTCTCTATTGTTAAGAGTCTTTCTTGGTTTGCCTCTATCTCACTTTCTCTTTTCTCTCCCCTTTGCTCACTTGTTTTATTTCTTAAATTCCAAATATGATTAAAATCATATGGTATTTGTCTTTTTCTGACTGACTTATTTCACTGAGCAAAATACTCTCTAGCTCCATCCATGTCTTTGTAAATGACAGGATTTAATTCTATTTTTTTACTATATTATATACCTGAAACTGATATTGTACTGTATGTTAACTTACTGGAATTTGATTAAAAAACTTAAAAACTTCATATGCAGTCATCTTATGCTGAAATAGGTTAAGGCTATAGTTATATAACTCTGCTAACATTTTTTCAGGCAGTATCATATACAAGCATATACAAGCAGTATCATATACAAATTCTTATGCAGTTAACTCTTTTTTGGCCTATTATAGTGGAAAGGGTTTTGAACTTCAATTTGAGAGATAAAGTTTAATTCTTTATTCAACTCTCAATGACCTACATGCTAATAGTTATGACATAAGTCACAAATCATGGTATTTCATCTGTAAAATGGGGCAGCTAATTTCTTTTTAAAAATTGCGTCCCAGTGTATACTTGTATGTTTATGCATTTGGGATATGTCACCTACTTTGGTATCTCACATTTCCTCCAAAAATCGTAGAGGGTAACAGAGAAGTTGCAAACCAAGATTGAAAACAAAGGTATTTGTGCTTTATTTTTTTAAGACCCTGAATGTTGTCAATATTTGTAAATTTAGTCTTCTAATCAAACTGCATTAATCCTATAGTGTGGTGATAGGGGATCATACTCATTTAAATTTTTGCTATTATGACTGTTCATGTGCCACAACTCCATTTATTAAAAATAATGTCTTTTCTGAATTATTTTAAAACTTCATTTTTTGTTGCTTTTGTATGTATTGTTATAGGGGGTTTTTTTGGTTTTCATACTTATGTTTTTATTTTTTATTTTTCTAATTAACATATAAGGTATTATTTGTTTCAGGGGTACAGGTCTATGAATCATCAGTCTTACACATTTCACAGCACTCACCATAGCACATACCCTCCCCAGTGTCCATCACTCAGCCACCCTATGCCTTCCCCCACCCCCTCTAGCAGCCCTCAGTTTGTTTCCCAAGATTAAGAGTCTCTTATGGTTTGTCTCCCTCCCCAGTCCCATCTTGTTTCATTTTTCCCTCCCTTCCCCCATGACCCCCCCGCCCTGTCTCTCAAATTCCTCATATCAGAGAGATCATATGATAATTGTCTTTCTCTGATTGACTTATTTCGCTTAGCATTATACCCTCTAGTTCCATCCACATCGTTGAAAATTGCAAGATTTCGGCGATTTTGATGGTTGTATAGTATTCCATTTTATTATGTATTGTTGTTTTGCTTGTTTATTTTGTTTTATTTTACTGAGTCTCCATTAGCTTTTTTATTGAACCATAATTGACATACAATGTTATATGAGTTTTGGGTGTACAGCATATCAATTTGTCAGTTCTGTGCATTACTCAGCGCTCATCATAAGTATAGTCACCATCTGTCACCATACAGTGTTATGCAATATTATTAACTATATTCCTATGCTCTCTTTCATCTCTACTTGGTGATTTTATAAGTGGAAGTTTGTACCTCTTAATCCCCTTTATCTATTTTTTCCATCTCTCATCTCCTCTCTGGTAGCCACCAGTTTGTACTTTGTATTTAAGATTATGTTTTTTTGTTTCTTTGTCCATTTGTTTCCTTCTTTTGTTTTTTAGATTGCACGTGTAAGTGAAATCACATGGTATTTGTTTTTCTCTGACATATTTTACTTAGCATAGTTCTTCTCTAGGTTCATCTATGTTACCACAAATGGCAAGATTTCATCTTCTTTTATGGCTAAGTAATATTCCAGTGCGTGTGTATATATATCTTTTGTGTGTTTGTTTTCAGTTCTAGTTAACATACAATGTTATATTGGTTTGAGGTTTGCAATATAGTGATTCAACAATCCTGTATACCATACAGTGCTCATCACAATAGGTATATTCCTTAATCCCCATTACCTATTTAAACCATCCCCCACCCACCTCCCCTCTGGTAACTATCAGTTTGTTCTCTATACTTAAGAGTCTGTTTCTTAGTTTGTCTCTCTCCCTCTTTTTTCCTTTACTCATTTCTTAAATTGCACATATGAGTGAGATCATACAGTATAGTCTTTTTCTGACTTATTTCACATAGCATTATACTCTCTAGCTTCAACCATGTTGTTGCAAATGTCAAGATTCCTTTCCTTTTTATGGCTGAATAATATTCCATTGTGTTTATATACGACTTATTCTTTATCCATCCATCAATTGATGGACACTTGGGCTGCTTCCAAAATTTAGCTATTATAAATAATGCTGTTATAAACAAAGGAGTGCATGTATCCCTTTGGATTAGTGTTTTTGTATTCTTTGGATAAATGCCCAGTAGTGTGATTGCTAGATCATAGGATAGTTCTATTTTTAACTTTTTGGGGACCTCCATACTATTTTTCAGAATAGCTGCACTAGTTTGCATTCCTACCAACAGTGTATAAAAGTTCCCCTTTCTTCACATCTTGCCAACACCTGTTTTTCTTGTGTTGTTTTTAGCCATTCTGACTGATATCTCATAGTTTTGATTTGCATTTCCCTGATGATGAGTGATGTTGAGCATCTTTCCCTGTGTCTGTTGGCCATCTGGATGTCTTCTTTGGAGAAATGTCCGTTCATGTCTTCTGCCCATTTTTTAATTGTGTGATTTGTTCTTTGGGTGCTGAGTTGTGTCAGTTATATATATATATATATATTTAAGATTTAAGATTTTATTTATTTATTTGAGAGAGAGAGACAGAGAGAAGGAGCAGTGAGAGAGGAACAAGTAGGCTCCATGCTCAACATGGAGCCCAATGGGAGGCTTGATCTCAGGATTCTGAGCTCATGACCTGAGCCGAAGTCAGGAGTCAGAAGCTTAATCAACTGAGCCACTCTGGTGCCCTGAGTTGTATCAATTTTTTTTCTTTTGTTCCAGATTTTTATTTAAATTCTAGTTAGTTAACACATAGGATAATATTGGTTTCAGGAGTAGAATTTAGTGATTCATCACTTACATATAACACCCAGTGCTCATGCAAATAACATATCTGATAAAGGGATAGTTTCCAAAATCTATAAAGAACTTATCAAACTCAATATATATATTCATATATATTATATATATATGAATATATATATTATATGAAAACATATATACATACATACAGTGGAATATTACTCAGCCATTAAAAAGAATGGCTTTGTTCTGGGTTTTCTATTCTGTTCTTTTGATGTGTGTGTCTAAATTTGTGCCAGTACCATATTGTTTTGATTACCACAGCTCTATAATACAACCTGAAGTTGAGAATGTTAATGCCTCCAGCTTTGCTTTTCCTTTTCAAGAATGCTTTGGCTATTTGGGGTCTTTTGTGGTTCCATACAAATTTTGGGATTGCTGGTTCCAGTTCTGTGAAAGATGCTGTTGGTATTTTGTGTTTTGATAGAGATTCCATTAAATGTGTATGTTACTTTGGGTAGTATAGACATTTTAACAATATTTGTTCTCCCAATCCAGTTGGGAAAATTCCAATGGAATTTTTTTCCATTTCTTATATTGTCTTCACTTCCTTTCATCAGAGTTTTATAGTTTCAGAGTATACATCTCTTACCTCTTTGGTTAGGTTTATTCCTAGGTATCTTATTATTTTTGGTACAGTTATAAATGGGGCTGTTTTCTTAATTTCTCTTTCTGCTGCTTCATTATTAGTGTATAGAAATGCAACGAATTTCTGTATGTTGATTTCATATCCTGCAATTTTACTGAATTCATTTATCAGTGCTTTAAGTTTTAGGGTAGATTCTTTTGGGTTTTCTCTGTATAATATCATGTCATCCACAAATAGTGAAAGTTTTACTTCTTCTTTACTGATTTGGATGCCTTTTCTTTCTTTCCGTCGTCTGATTGCTGTAGCGAAGACTTCCAGTACTATATCGAATAAAAATATTGAGAGTAGACATTCTTGTCTTGTTCCTGACAGTAGAGGGAAAGTTCTGTTTTTCCACCTTAAGGATCATGTCGCTGTAGATTTTTCATTTATTTCCTTATTTCCCTCTAAACCTACTTTGTTCCCTCTAAACCTACTTTGTTGAGGGTTTTTATCATGAATGGATGTTGTACTTTGTCAAGTGCTTTTTCTGTGTCCATTGAAATGATCATATGGTTCTTATCCTTTCTCTTACTGATGTAATGTATCATGTTGATTGATTTGCAAATGTTGGTTCACTCTTGCAACCCTGGGATAAATCCCACTTGATTGTGGTGAATGATTTTTTAAATGTATTGTTGGATTCAGTTTTTGCATCTGTGTTCATAAGAGATATTGGCCTGTAGTTGACTTTTTCTGTGGTGTTTTTATCTGGCTTTGGTATCAAGGTAATGCTGGTCTCAAATTAATTTTGAAAGTTTTCCTTCCTTTTCTATTTTTTGGAATTGGAGAAAAATAGGTATTAACTTTTCTTTAAATGGTAGAATTTACCTGTGAAGACATCTGGTCCTGGATTTTTGTTTGTTGGGAGTTTTTTGATTACTGATTCAATTTCTTTGCTCAAACCACATCTTCTTTATTCATTCATCTATCAGGGGATACTTAGGTTCCTTCCAAATCTTGTCTAGTACAAATATTTCTGCAATAAACATCATTTTCTTTGGGTAAATACCCAGAAGTGAAATTACTGGAACATATTGTATTTCTATTTTTAAATTTTTTTGAAATCTCCATACTGTATTCCACACTGATTGCACATTCCCACCAATAGTTTGTAAGGGTTGCCTTTTCTCTGCTTCCTCTCCAACACTTGTTATTTCTTACCTATTTGATACAAACCATTCTGACTGATGTGGAGTGATATCTCAATGTGGATTTGATTTACATATTTCTGATTAGTGATACCAAAATTCTCCCAGTTCAATCTTGATTTTTGCCTTTTTCAGTATCTCTGGGGGCAAATTAGCATTGTGTCTGAAAATTTCCCTGTTCAAATAGGCTATCCGACTTTATGTCACAGACATATCCCTCAGACTGGTTAAACTTCTAGCTCTATCTCAGTTTCTGCTTTTTGGAGGACCCAAGTGACCTAGTAATACTTTACATTTTGTTTATTTGAAAACTATCTGTCTTTCTTGACTAATATATAAGCTCCAATAAAGCATTTTTTAAAGATTTCTTTGAGTGGCTAGGATAGTATCTGACACATAGTAAATATTCAGAAATATGCATTGTGTGACATTTAGGAAATATAGCACCAAGACTAAATATTAGGAAGCTTTGATTGCATAGTCTGTAAGTGATGTCCTTTCCTCCATTCTTTACTCCACATACCATATAATTAGAGATGAAATCTCTCTGAAAACTCAGGAAATTCTAACCTTCTGAGTTGGTCTTAAAAAACAGAAAAACTGATTTACTGTTGCCTTAAGATATATTACTCAACCACGAACTTAAATCCTTTGAGCAGGGTAAGTAAGAATTAAGATGGCAATATAATAGCTCTCTTTTTCCATAAAAACAGACCTTTGACACCCTCCCTGGTAAGAGCAAGATGAGAAAGTAAATCAAGAATATGAAAGGTATTTCACCATTCTATTGACTTACTAGTTCAGCTTCACACTAACTTACCCACTGAATGCATATCTTAAATAAAAGATGTCTGTGAAAGGATTTGAAATGAATCAAAGAGAAGAAAAATGAGAACACATTTGTAATGATATGAAAATCAATTTTATTTTTGTTTAACATAAATAAATCTTCTCCAGTTTTCTCCACAGAATGTATATTGTCTCACTGACCACTAAATATACTTACCTGTATCTTGTACCTATCATAATCATCATATGGTAAATAAAGGCCTCTATATGAGTATACTAAAAATGTGTATACTACTGAGATTAAATTATAAAATACTCATTAAACATAATTCCTCAGAGTCCATATTGTTTATGAATTAGATTCACTAAGACTGAGAGCTATAAAAATTAGCAATATACAAAACCTTTGCACTGGAATCCTAACTTTAGACCTTTATATGATAGTTGTATATTTTGTAATATACAAAATAAGATTGTATGTAAGAACATAAATAAATACATAAATAGCAAAGAAAATGATAACTTAAATGTTAATAGTATGCTCATTAAATAATTATAATATATCCCTGCAGTGTCACTGCAGAGAAAAAGGTATATCAGTCTTTATGTAACAAAATTATGATTTTTTCCACAATTAAAAGGTCAAGTTGAACAAATACCTGAAACATGTAAAAATATTTGTAATTGGAAAATGGTTCTTTTATATCACATTTATTAACTTTTAAGTCACTTAACACAATGAGATAGGTTCTAGTATCATTTTTATTATATGAAGGAGGGCACTGAGGCACAAAGGGGTAGACATATTTGGAAAGTTATTTAAATATACCTGACATATATAAGTCTTCTTTGACAATTAAATTAATTAAAATAAATAAATATGGCATTATGTGTTTTCAGTATGAACTATTTTATGTAATAAAGCTAACTTAAAAAAAATGTCAACTTTTCCTAGTACTTATATTGAAAATGAAGAGACTAAATTATGATACTATTCTTAGGGAACTAATTTATAAGTTATAGACAAAAATTATGTTAGTCATTTTTGTTTCTGGTGTGTAAAGGAATATTAAATTAGAATACCTTCAGTCCTTAATAATGATCAGTAGATACTATGACATATTATGTTCTCTTGATGTCTGTGTATTCATATTTCCTGTATACCCTAGACCATAATTCTGCTTCCAGAGGCAGATACATAGTTTTCTGAATAAAAGAGAGCATAACTTCTGCCCCAGTAGAAGAGTATAGCAAATTCACATATATGATCAGAAATCCTTAGAAATAAATTTTACTATATCCAAGAGAAATGCAGGCTGTGACTGAAAGACCGTCAGTACAACTAACTTGTAGAAATGGTCCTTCTTTTTCTTTCTTCCTTTATCTTAGTTTGGGCTCCTGTAACAGAATACCATAGGCTGCATGGCTTAACAAATGTTTATTTCTTACAGTTTTACGGGCTGGGAAATTTAAAATTGAGGTGCCAGTGGATTCAGTGTCTGGTGACAGCCTGCCTCCTGGTTCATAGATGGCCATCTTCCTGCTGTATCTTCACAAGTTATGAAGAAGATGAGAGACCTTCTGGACTCCCTTTTATAAGAGCACTTATCCCATTCACGAGGGCTCCACCCTCATCACCTAATTACCTCCCAAAGGTCTCACCTGCTCATATCATCACCTTGGGGGTTAGGATTCCAACTTATGAATTTGGGGGAGGACAGAAACATTCAGTCCATTCCATTCTGCTGGCCCACCCTACCTTCTTTCCCTCCATCTTTCTTCTCTCCTCCCCTCCCCTTCCCTTCTTTCCTCTTTTCATTCTACTTTTGGCCTATAGGCCAAGGTTTAGTTCATTCTTCTACCCATTACATCAGTCCAAGAGAATTCTGACTTACTGGGCTTAGTCTGATTCCTGGGGGTTCTCCCTCCTCCTCCCTTTTTGGGGCATATTAACTTACTTCTGATATAGAACTGTTTGGAATTCAAGAATTGATGAATATAGAACTTTTTGATATATGCATAATTTTACCAGAGCATTAAATATATCCTCCTAAAATCAGGATCATATGACATTACATTTTCTAAGAATATTTTGAGCTATTTGTATTAGTTATTCTCAATCCACTTCTCTGCATAGATAATAAATCTTAGTAGCTTATTAATTAGGAATCATGGATTCCTTCAAGTGTTCCAGCCAGGGAAACTGAACAGTAAAGTCTTCTGTTTGTCAAGTGAAAATGTAATATAAAGGATTATACAAGTTTTTCCAGCTTTGTTTCAAAAAGAGGCATCGAAGACAAACAATTTTTCACAGAAAGGGAACTTTCTCTCTGGACCCTGGATACTTTATCCAGATGGTATATGGAAAAACTCTTATCTTGAGCTGATAAAGAATCTGAAACAAAACTGGTTTTGATTAGCTGATTAATCACATGGAAGCAATGCTCCCCAAAGACTACATTTAACTATGTCATGCTCTGTATCTCAAATACAAAATTCCTCTTTTGCAATTTTCTTCATTCAATTTAAAAAGATCGGGATTCTTATTTTGTTAAATCATTGTATTTAACTTACCTAGAGCTAGTTTAACCTCTGCAGTAAAAACTTCAACCTTTAGAGTTGAAATTATTTCTTGCAGTTATAAAAATTTTTGTATGTGCAGTGCAAGAAATAGTATTAACTAATGCAGTATAACTATTATTTTTTACTTATACTAAAATGCTATCACCAATAAATCTTACTTTCTTTTTGTTTACTTAGTTCTTTTAATTATATATTTACTCTGTGAAAAATTCCAAGGTATGTCCTTCATTGCAGCTAATGGTTTTCAGAAAATTGATTTTATTAAAAAAAAGTTTTGAATTTTGGTGTATATATACCTGTTTTGTTACAGATGAAAATGACAAAATTATTAATAAGGATTTTCAAGAAGAAAAAGTTATAAAGTTTCTTGGGTTAATAGAATGAAATGACAAGCTCAAGGACAAAAGGAATATTGTTAAATTTCCAATGTTAAAGAAGATCCTGTCCATGCACTATTTCCAAATGGATAATAGTATCAGATTGTTATGATATACAGATTCCATTGGATTCATTTAAAACAGTGATGGCACTGTTTTAGTTTAAAACGTAATATTTGAAGTAAATTGAAAATCAAATCCTCTGCAACTTCTTAAATTCAAGATAAAAAAATTAATAGATGTGAATTTTTATGTCAGGAAGTATGTACAATACTTAATATCCTTTTTTGTCTTTTGTTAACAGTCTGACTTAAAATCTATTTTGATTGATATTATTATAGCCACCACTGATTTTTTTTTTTTGGTTATCATTTGCATGGAATACTTTTTCCCATTCTTTCAATTTCAGCTTATGTGAGTCTTCTAGGGACTGACTGTTCCCACCCCCTCACCCCCAAATTCATACGTTGAGACTCTAACTCCCAATATGATGGTATTTGGTAATGTGGCCTTTGGGAAGTAATTATGTTTAGATGAGGTCATGAAAGTGGAACTTTCATGATGGGATTAGTGCCTTTAAGAGGAAATATCAGAGAGCTTGCTTTCTCTTTCTGTCTCTTTTCTCTGTCTCTGTCTCTGTCTCTCTATTTTCACAAGCAACTTGGAAAGGCCATGTGAGGACATAGCAAGAAGTTGGATGTCTGGGCAAGAAGATTTTCACCAGGAACAGAATCTCCTGTACTTTGATCTTGGGCTCCCCAGCCTTCAGAACTATGAGATATAAATGTCTATTGTTTAAGCCACCCAGTTTATTGTATTTTGTTATGGTGGCCCAAGCTGACTAAAACAGTTCATAAATCCAAAGTGAGTTTCTTGTAGACAGCATATAATTGGATCCTGTCTTTTTTTTTTATTCAATCTATGTCTTTTAATTGGGGAGTTTAATCCATTTATATTACATTACATTTAATGTATTTACATTACAGTTGGATCCTACTTTTTTAATGTATTCAATCTGTGTCTTTTAATTGGGAAGTTTAATCCATTTACATTTAAGGTAATTATCAGGATGGAAGGGCTTCTTATTGTCATTTTGTTGATTGCTTTCTGTTTGTCATGTACTTTTGGTCCCCCCTTCCCTCTTTACTGCTTTCCTTTGTGTTTTATTAAATTTTTTTTGTAGTGACATGCTTTATTTCAGCTTTTGTTCCCCTTTTGTGTGTATTTGACAGATATTTTCTTTGTGGTTACCGTTTTTTTGTTTGTTTTTCTGGCACTAAGTCAAGTTTTTTACTCTCCAGAAGTGATGATTAAGGGGAGGGAGAGGAGGGCAAGAAGAGGAAGACAGAAAATCCAGAGAGAATAAGGAGATAGGAAGAGAGGAGACAGTAAACCACCGTTCTGTTAAGTCTCAGGAAGCAAGTATTCAAAGTGAAAGAGTCCTGGAGAATTATCTACGGCTGCAGGAAGCATCTTGGTTTTTTCCTATGTATAAGTCCTTGGGTGGTGGAAAAGCTGTTGCCTTTGCTGCTGCAAATACCAGGTCCTCTGTTTTATTTTAATTTCATCAGGCTCAAGCCCATTTAAGGCAAGGTAAAGCAATGCTGACTGTCACAAGGAAAATCTGTACCAGAATCTTTACGTACTGTCTCCCAAATATTGTGCCTGGTTTATGTTATTTTATTTTACAGAAAGGAAAATGATCCTTGTAAAGGAAAAGGTCCTTAACATTGCCTGGAGACCTGGATCTTTTGGCAGTCATACCACTCATTTACACTGCATCTGTGGCCTTGTGACCACTCATACTCTCCTGTCATGCTCTACTCTTAGGGGCTTTACAGTGATTCTTCTTTCACATTTCAACTTTCCTCCAAATTTTCATATATGTCTAACTTATTTGCCTCCTTTCTTTCTTTGTTCAAATGTCATCTACTTTCCAAAACTGTTTCTGAACATGCTGTTTAAAAATAATTTAGCTTTGTTTTTCTGTCTTTATTGTGTATATAGGGCCTTCTTTTTCCAACTAGAATGCATCCTTTAATAAAGGGATGGGTTTTGGTCTGTTAGGTTAGCTGGTTTGTACCCAGTGTCTATAACAGTGCCTAGTAGATAGAAATTACACAAGAAATGTTGGATGAATGACTATAGTAGCAGTCAAACAAGCTTCTTATCCATCTCCTCAATCTACTCTGAATTTAGTGCCCCACAATCTTGTCTAATCTGGTTGTATTTTAACCATATTGCCATAATTAAGGTATTGTGAGGCCAGACACAGATCAAATGAGAAACTGGAAAGAGTTTTATAATTTTGTTTTACTCACAGTGCCCATTTGAACACAGCACATTATGCAGGACCACTCGGGGAAAGCACCTACATGAGTCAAGAGGCAAAGTGAGAGGGAGGAAATGTGGGCAAGAACCTTTATTGTATTTCTGCAGAAAGAAAAGGTAAATTAGGGTAATCAGGTTTAAGACTGGCTAATTTGAACAATTTAAGTGTGCTCTGGGGCATAAAGGCTGTTTCTGTGTTCTGGTACCTGGCCTGAGACAATTATGATAGGTGTATAGTAGTTCAGAGTGTGAGAATCCCAAAAGGGAAGTGGTTGAGTCTGTGGATTTAATCAACTCTCAGGAAAGGCAAATGACTGACTTTTAGCCAGGGCCTGAAAACTCTGTCAAGATGCTGTTTTTAAAATTTATATTGCATTTGGCTTCTTGACATCTTGACATCAGTTTTGAGCTTGATTATTTGGGATATTTGAGTGACCTAAAGAAAAAAGAAGACTTTCAGACTAATTTGGGGTATTAGTGGCCCTAAACAGTATAGATAACATTTTATTATGAGAGCAAAAAGGAGAAACATAAATAGAATTATAGGAGTTTTTCAAGGCTGGCCCATAACTACATTTCTGATTTATATGGCATTAGACATGAAAACAGATCTGAAATTTTGAGGATTTCTAACAATATCTTGGTGGAATTGTAAAGTGTGTTAAAAGTATCATATCTATATCTGTCAATCTGCCTATCTGTCTATCTATCATCTGTCTTGTTGACAAAATATTATTGATAATATCTTGGTGTATTTTTTGAGTTAGTGTAGCAGTTGCTATTATGTTGTTAGAGGGTATAAACTAGTGGTTTAGTAAGATATATTTAGTAAGTTTCATGGTATTTATGTGTAATCAAGGGGAAGGGGTGGTTGTTTTGTCCATGGTTGAGACACTGAATAGGAGATTGTGGTAGAAAGGTAGAGGAGGGTGAGTAGGAAAAGGCATTGAAGGATGGTCCTGTCCCTAGGGGCTTGACGAAATGAGTCAGGTGCCTCCAAGAGAAAGCAGTAGTGTCTATTAATTTTTAGTGTAGCACAGATAGCAGTAACATCTACCAGACTTCCCTTTAAGAATGAGGTTCTAAAGGTGCACATTTTGGTGAAAGCAAGTGGTATAACATGATATTAGCAGAACAGACAACAAGTTCAAGAAGCGTGATAGAATCCCTAAAACTGAAGGAAGCAATAATTATCTTCTCTCCCATTTCCTAGCATCTTAGAAGAAGTAGCCTGTGGGTGTTGAAGGTTTTAGCATCTGGTTTGGGGTCATCTTTGGCACAGAGGGTAAAGTCATTTCTGATGGTAGATCTTAAGTTCTTGGGCTAGAGTGTTGTCATCTGATGTGATGTCATCTCTAGCAGTGAGGTCCTGAGCCGAGTGATGTCGTCTGGGATGTGGGACTGAGGTAGCTTTTCTAAATGAGTACTTACTCAAATTTATGTGGGTCTTGTTTTTCTAGCTCTGTGGTATTACGCAGCTGAGGTTGGATGTCCAGAATTATTAACCTATAGGCAGGCCCACTAATTTGGCCAATAGTATGAACCCTTTCCTTGATGTGTTAGTTTGGTTAGTGATGGGCAAGCCAGAGAGGTCTTTGGATTATAGGGCCAATATAGGGATTATATTAGCCAAATTGAGTGGCATAAGGGTCTCAGCATTTGCCATGTTTGGTTGGAACTAAAGCTTACTTGGAGGGTTTGGGCTTCTGTATTGCAAACCAATGAAAGCATTCAGACCAATAGTAGTAAGACCAGCAGACAAGTAGAGTGGTGTGCAGCTGCACTTTTGCTGTTTGTTGTTGGTATTCCTTCAGCATGTGATATTACCAAGGAGGCACTGTCTGTTTTAATCATATGGGATATAGTATTTGATTTTATTATCTCTGAATATGATTTTTATTTACTGAGTTTTCTGTCTCCCCTCTTGGTAGCCTACATTTTCTGTGGGAATACCCCTATAGTACTAATTTTAATTTCCTGAGGGGGATTAGAGGGGGATCCTGGATTAATTATTCACCTCTTATAACCCAAATACTGAGGGAGAATTTTTGGGTGGCAAAAGTTTAGGGTCCCATAACAGATAGACAGCCACCTAGCCTGTGGGGCCATCTATAGTTAAAGGGTCCCAGGAGACTATGTACCTGAGATCTGGACTTCATCCCATATAGGTTATAGGCAAGATGGAAAATTTATAAAAAATAGGGATAGACATTATTAAAAGGCCTAATATATAGTGAATCTTCATATTACATAAAGGAGAGATGTATTCTTTTTAAATCTAGGTAGGAAAGAGCTATCAGAATATTTTTTAAAGCTGTTGTGAGGTGTAAGTCCATCAAGGGGCCTTATATTAAGAGATATTAATGCTTGATGCCTGGGCAAGGTACAGATCTATATAGGGGTGCATTTGATTGGTGTTTAAGGAGATGTTTACTGAACACTACATCAAAAACTAATGATATACTAAAAATAATAAAAAATAAACAAAAAATAAAAAGATGCTTGAGGAGACTTACATTTTCTGTAAGGCAAGAGATTCCTGAGTTCTTTGTCCTGAAGGGAAAAACTCTTAGGTAATGGACCAATAGTTTAGAATAAATATGAAAATGCAACCATTTGTTGGCTAGAGCTTCCTGTGCTAAGATCACTCCCTGAAATTTGGCCAATTGTACTGACCCTTGGGTTTCATCCTTTACCAGAGACATCATGGCTAAGGGGGAAAAAGCAGCAACATTCCATTGAGTTCCAGTATTAATGATGGTGTCATTGTCAACAGTATAGACTATGAACTCCCACTGCTGCTAAATCAATCTTAAGGGGCCCTTCAGTAGCCAAAGATTCTGAGAAGGGGTGATCTTTTGCAGCACCATAGCATTAGACTGAGGACCCAAGACTACCTCCTCCTGCAGGTGGAGTATGCCAGAGGGCTTAGGTTTAGCTCCATTCTGTGTTAAAGACATCTCAGTACCATGCTTAGTTTGTGGGATATAGCTTCTAAGATCCAAGGTATAGTGGGCGGCTGGGTATCGAGGGTCATCTTCTAAGGGTCTGTGAGAGCCTCTGTTTCCAAGAGAGTCTTGCATGAAGCAAACAAGTTTTACTTTAATTGTATATACCATAGGGTTGAGAGAAGCAGTATTTTGGATCAGAAGCCCTTAGGCAACTTTAGCCATCATAGGTGTGTCCAGAGACTCCAGGATGCATGAGAGGAGGTTGTAAAAATCTGTACAGTAAAGAAGTCTTTGAGGACACTAAGAGGAGTATCTGTTGACTTTAATTTTTACATATTTTACAGCCTTTTGTTGGAAAATTTCCCATTTAAGGTAGACCGATTTATAAATAACATAATCAGTGAGATTAAGTAAAATATATAAATGAGGAATATGTTGCCACCAAAACCCAAAAAGGACATTCCATATTTGACTGTATGTCCTTAATGAATGTGTCAAACAAACTTTGGAGGAGCATGTCATCAATTTAATGTCATACACCTGTACCCCCAGAAAAAGGTATATATAGTTAATATTTTTCTATAAAGATTGTGTGTAATGGCAAAGCTGTTGAGGTACCCCCTAGGTAGCTTAAAAAGTATGTGTGATGACCTTTTGAGGGTGAAGGCAAACTGCACCTAAGAGGCTATTGAGATAGATATTGAAAAGGACACATTTGCCAGATCTATAAGAGCAAAATATTTACCAGTTATCATTTGAATGGAATAACTAATTTAATAATATTGGATATTGGGCATATTTGACTTAATGGACCACATTATTAACATTGTAGTAATCCACCATGAGGTGCAATGTATTCCCTCCATGTTTAACAACAGGCAAAATTGCTGCCAAATGGGGCAGCAGTAGGCATAATGACCTTATTTATTAATTAGGCCTTAATAATAAGTTTCAAAATACTTGAAGGCCCTATTTTAAATTAAAATGGAACATATTCACATTTTAACTGGAGATCCATGGGGACCCATTTTATCAAGTCAGTTTGTAAATGTCAAAATTTAAATTAATTTCAACTTATTACTTAGTAGTGTGTTTGAGTGTCTTTGCCAAGTATGAGATATTTTAGGGCAATGGACACTATGACAGTGGGAAATATAGGGAAACTATATGTAAGTGAATCATCCCTATTTTTTCCTCTATTTTATGTTTAGTTACTTTCCTAAGATTATAGGAAGTACCATGTTTAAATTTAGTGGGATAGGGGTGCCTGGGTGGCTCAGTCATTAAGTCTCTGCCTTCAGCTTAGGTCATGGTCCCAGGGTCCTGGAATTGAACCCTGCATTGGGCTCCCTACTCGGTGGGAAGCCTGCTTCTCCCTCTCCCACTCCCCCTCCATCTGCTTGTGTTCCCTCTCTAGCTGCCTCTTTCTCTGTCAAATAAATAAATAAAATCTTTAAAAATAAATAAATAAATAAATAAACAAATAAATAAATAATTTAATGGAATACCCAGGTATAATTATAACTTGAGCACCAGTATTTATTAAGTCCGTGAAGCTATTTTGTTTTAGAAGATGTTCATTTAGAAGATGTTAATCTAGAACTGATTTTGTAGAGGCATAAACCCAATCAGCTCCCCTTTTATTTGTTTGTTACGTAAATTCTTGTAGCAAGTTTTTGATTTCCAGTTGGGTCAAATTATACATGTTTTGATTTAGTTATATATATACAACATGAGATATATATACAGTATTTTATGTTACATTTATTATATGTAATTTAATTTATATACTTACCTTTTATTTTCTCTCCCTGTATATAGATTTTTTAAAAGTCTTTTTTTTTTTTTCTGTTTTAGCTACCTGAAGCCATGATTTTTAGGGTTTTTTTTTGTCTGAAAACTCATAGTGCAGACTTTCTAGGGGGCTACAGGACAAGGCGGCAGTGGGGAGTATGAAAGCAGCATGGTGGCCTACGTTATAGGCAATACTCTCATCTTCGAGGTTTCTCAGTCTACCTCTCAGGGAATGTGATTTGCATTTATACCCTTAATAGCAGCCCTTCCTTGGGACAGCACAGTTAGCCCCCATGTTTCAAGTATCCCATTTTCATTGTCTTTTTGAACAAATCTTTTTAAAATGGCTTGTATTTCTTTCTCCCTTCCTCCCTCCCTCCCTCCCTCCCTCCCTCTCTCTCTCTCTCTCTCTTCCTTTTCTTTCTCTTTCCCTTTCTTTCCCCTCCCTCCCTTCTTTCCTTCCCTTCCTTCCTTCCTTCCTTCCTTCCTTCCTTCCTTCCTTCTTTCCTTCCTTCCTTCCTTCTTTCCTTCCTTCCTTCCTTCCTGTTTGTAGTCTCTTTCTGCCCCCTGCTTTTACCCTTTGGATAAATTTTATCCAGATAAATTCCTGATGGTCCATTATGAGCCTGTTCATAGGTCTACCTTGGGTTCCAGGGTATCCTACTTGACCTGAAGGGCTAGAGTTGGCATCCAACTCAGAACGTCAGTGGTGGCTCTGGTTCTGGCAAGGACTACTAGGCCTTTTTATCTCAGTAACAAGCTTTTAGCCTGACAGTAGGCTGTAGCAACATTAACTCCATATACCATCCTGGGCTTGTGGGTGAACTGTGGGCAATCTTCTACTACCCCACTCTCAGGCAACAATAAATTAGAGCAGCCCCCCACTTTTTAAAAAAGATTTTTATTTATTTATTTGAGAGAGAGAGAGCATAAGGGAGGAGAAGGTGAGAGAGAGAAGCAGACCCCCTGGGGAACAAATCTGGGACTCAGTCCTGGGACTCCCGGATCATGACCTGAGCCAAAGGCAGTTGCCCAACAAACTGAGCCACCCAGGGACCCACTACCAGCCTTAATATATAAAACTTTGTATTCATTTTGTATTGCTTCTACTGTAGAAAGCATTAGGATTTTCTCAACTCTGTAATCAATTTATCTTTGTAGTACAGTATAATATATAAATGTGTAAAATATCAGATGTTGTGGGTGACATATTCCAATTATGTTTACAAATATTTTTAGATAAAAATATTTGAAGAACTATATAATAACTTCTGAAATATTTAGTTTCATAAAGGAAGTGATATGAAGTAATTACATTTGGAAACTTCAATGAAATTTTATGAGTAAATTACTAATACCATAAGCTTTATTGAAGACACAAGCAACTGTTTCTTTATGCCCTTCATTTTTAATTTTTCTCCCCATATCTGTCTTTATATTTACAATTGTTTCTTGTGTTTTTAACTGTCATTTTCTTCCTTTTTTTCTTTCTTTACTGAATTTGTCTTTACCTATTTCTGCCTTGTATTTCTTTTTTCTGTAGTCTACCTTTTTTATTTGTTTGCCATGACTCATATTATTTTTTAATCATCTATTTATAGTAAAAAGTTAAAGATCCATGTTAAAATGTTCTTTAAGATAAACATACATTTTCTGTATTCATTGTTTTCCTCATTTGTTCATTGAACATATGATAAAATCATTACTAAAAATTTCTTATTTTGTGTTTTCTTTGATAGATATGTTTTCTTTGTGGATCAGTATCCCTCAATAGAACAATCTGCTGACCTTGTCTTTGTGCAAGTAATACCTCAATTTTATTATAAATGCATAAAATTCATGGCTTAGTAGAATAACAGAGGTTATATTACAGTAATATATTCTCTCTTATATAAAAGAATGAGTAAAATGACAACTTCTTGGTGATCATGAGAATATATGACGTTAGAATTAATTCCAGAAATTATAAAGAATGTCATCTAGTTCTCTCTCCATTTGTGGCAGTGACAGTTACTTTCTTTTTGATAGTCACCTAATTTCTAAAATTGAATTTGTGACTTTTGAAGAATGAGAGATTACAACAAACTTATGTGTGTATATATAGATATATATATATATGTAAAGTCACATCCTGAACTTACTCTTTTATTTTATATTATTGAAGGGATTATGTAATGCTTTTCATTGAAACTGAAAAACAAAAAATGCTTTGACTTTAACTAATGGGGTATTTAAAATTTGCAGAATGAGGAAGAGGATATGTGTTTACAGTTTTTATTTGTATATCCTCATTTATAGAAATTTACTATGTTATTTTTCCATCATTACAATTTTTATTATTGAGGTTAATACTCTTACAAAACCACATTATATGTATTTTTAGAAGGCATCAAGCACAGATTCTGACACATGATATTCTTTTTGAATGAGTAAATGAATGCATGAATGAATTCATAATTTTGGAAGTACATTATTGACTCTGATAAGCAGTAAGAGCCACACTCTATTACAATTTCAAGACATGTGACATTGAGTAAGTTACCTCAATTTCTAATAATTTGATTCTTCTGCTTGATGGGGATGAAAATGGTACTAAGTTTAGAATTATTTTGAGGATTATTTTGGGAAATATATATTGAAATCATTATCAAAGTATCTGGCACACAGTGAATTTCAGTAAATATTAGCTCTCATTTGAAAGCAATTATAAAAAGGATGTAATATTTCTCCCTTTTCACATTGAATATTACAGTGGAGGAAATTTAACATAACTTAGGATATCAAGTAAGTGGGAAAACTGGGATTAAACCTACATCTATTTGACCACAGAGCTAATAGTGTTTAACAACCATTAAAGTAAAAACAAAAACATATTAATATACCATAATAAAATAGAAAGAATAGAAATAAGTAGTAGGAAAAATAAGTGGGAAAAGAAAGACTGACAATTAGCTATGCAATTCTGTTTTTAAGTTCATTATCTTGTTATTTACATGAACCAGTAATGTCAGTAATACTTTAATGTGGCCTGGAAAAGTATACTGATGTACTGATGTACTCTAGATGGCTTTAAAATAGTCACCTAATATCAGATACTATAAATTAGCATGTATTAGGATAGCAACCTGCCCGCAAAGGATTTACTCCTAATGAACTATGGAAAGATATAAAGTTCCAAATGATGAAGCAGAGGAGAAACAATTTATCAATTATTACAAATTTCTACTGTAGTAAACTATGGTAAAGTTAACTATTCCGGGTGGACCTACTTTTCCTAAATTTATCAGATTTAAATAGCTTCAAAGCAGCCAAGTTTTTGCTAATACTCTGTGTATTTCACTCTTTTACCCTCCTTTACTGCAAAAGTGTCCAAAGATGTCCGGGATTTAAAAGCATTGCTAATGTTAGAATAGAAACATAGAAAGGTAGATTCGCCTTATATTAGATTTCATCTGATTTGATCTAGGACCCAACCCCTTCATCCATTACCACATTGGCCCTAGAAATTGCTGCAATTCATATTTCCATAATTTTCCTCATTTAGTAATTAAAATTCTCCTTGCAAGCCCCTAATATATTTATTGTTACACATATAGAGAAGAGAGATTACTAAATCTCCTTATCTATGTGCATTTGTATACAAAACCATGAATTCGGGCGCCTGGGTGGCTCAGTGGGTTAAAGCCTCTGCCTTCGGCTCAGGTCATGATCTCAGCGTCCTGGGATAGAGGCCTGCATCTGGCTCTCTGCTCAACAGGGAGCCTGCTTCCTCCTCTCTCTCTGCCTGCCTCTCTGTCTACTTGTGATCTGATCTCTCTCTCTCTGTGTCAAATAAATAAATAAAATCTTTAAAAAAATAAAAAATAAAATAAAATAAAATAAACCATGAATTCATAATGATAATTCCAACTCTAATCCAACAACACAGAGTTTATTCTGGTCTTTCTCTTTTCTCTATTTGTAACTGCTTTTTCTAACAGTGAAAAATCACATTGTGTATCTTGTATTTACTTGGGTGTACACTCCTAGAATACACATAAAATATTTCAGAATTGCTAATCCATGCCTTTGTGAAAAACAAATTTACTAACTAGAGTACAATATTTGTATATAGTACTTTTTGTGTTGCATCTTAGACAAAGATGGCCAAAACACTGTTTTGCAGTTTTCCTGAGGTTCTTTTCTTTTCCATTCAATTCAGTGTTTTTATGTTATTATTTATAATATAGTTATATTAGTCTTTTCCAATTTGTATTGTATTTGAGGGTCTTTTTTTTCCCCCTACATCTGGTTGAATCAGGCTTTTTTTTTTTTTCCTTATTCATCATTTGGTCATATGGAAACACCCCTCCCCACTCAGGGCTATAAGAATGAGCTGAGGGAGAGAAGTTGGTGCAGCAGTCATAGATGACATAGGAATCTAGGCAGTCTATTCATCTGACTCATTTGTGACCTGTAAACCTGTTTGAACTCTCTCCTGAATGCACCATTTAAATTATATGAGCAGTATGCATATTGTACCTTATGATTTGGTAGGTCTGATAATATACTGTATATGCTAGGATGCTGTGGTAATATAGCCACTTTGATGTCCTATGATCAGGCATGTCGTTTCTACTAGAGCACAGTATTATAGCAGCCAGCTGTCTTGGGAATAATGAGTACTTATTTGATATAGAAAGTATGGACTTACTGTAGAGCCCTAAGAGTCTCCACAGTACTTCCCTTCTTAGGCTTGTTGAGGACTCCACAGTGACTCAACCTACTATCAATACTACAAGCACTATGAGACATAATAGGCCATATGGGAAAAGGGGCAGGGCCACTTATACTGCTGTTAAAATCTAATACAGAATATTATCTTATTCTGAACCCTAATCAAAACTACCATCAGAATTATATAATAACTTGGTAAAATTAGGATTTTTAGATGTATTATGTGCTATCTGTGAAATTTTAATAAACCTACTAAGAGCTGTCACTCTTTCTTGGGGACAGGAACTGAAAGGTGCAATATTGTCTTTTACCATGTTGGGGATGACTTAGCATACTAGAGTTTTACCCACCATCAGCAATTGGATTCTTGTTTTTTGGCTGACAGGTTATCAATTTCTGCTATCTCATACTGAGGATCTTCATTTGATAGGAGAGTGGGTGTGTATGAAAAGGAAATTGAAGGCATTTTAACAATATTGGTTCTTTCAGTCAATGAGCATGGAGTATCTTTACATTTGTTTGTGTCATCTTCAGTTTCCTTCATCAATGTTTTATGGGTTTCAAAGTGCACCTCTTTCATCTCCTGGGTTAAGTTTATTCTTTTTGGTGCAATTTTAATTCCTCTTTCTACTGCTATATTATTAGTGTATAGAAGTACAGTGGATTTCTGTATATTGATTTTTTATCCAGCAACCTTACTGAATTCATCCTTTTATTTTGTGAATCCCCTGACTTTATGGATATAATTGATTTTACTGCTTTTTTGCTTTAATGTCTATACTGGTTTTATAAGTGATTAATCTACTACTTTTATTATGTTTGGATTTTTTTCCTTTCATAAGGAAAGGCCCAGTTATGGCCTTTTCTTTCTACTCAAGAGAATTTCCTTTACCCTTTCTTCTAAGGCTGGTTTAGTGGTGATGAACCCCTTTAACTTTTATTTCTCTGGGAAACTCTTTCTTTTCTTCTATTCTGAATGATAGCCTTGCTGGATAGAGTATTCTTGGCTGCAGTTTTTTGGTGTGTGTGTGTGTGTGTGTGTTTCCTTTCTTTCTGCATTTTGAATAAATCCTGCTACTTTCTCCTGGCCTACAAAGTTTCTGCTGAAAAATCAGCTGATATTCTTACTGTGTTTCCCTTGTATGTAACTTTTATTTTCTCTTGCTGCTTTTAAAATTGTCTCTTTATCACTACTTTTTTTCCATATTAATTGCCATGTGTCTTGGTATGGACCTCCTTGGGATGATTATGTTGGGGTCTTTCTGTGCCTCCTGGATCTAGATGTCTCTTCTTCAGATTAGGGAAGTTTTCGGCTATTATTTTCTCCCTTCTTTTCTCTTCAAGTAAATTTTCAAGTAAATTCTGTCGCTTCTTTTCTCTTTTCCTTCTGAGATCTTTATGATGCATACCTTATTATGCTTGATGATGTCATCAAATTCTTTGGGTCTTTGTAGCCTTGTAGTTAGACAATGTCAGTAGTCAGACCAAATTCCTGCCTTTAGCTAGTTTAGCATGATTATGGTTGCACCAAACTGCAGGCCATTCTCCCTGAATTATCCAGAGAGGCTTTTGTTAGTCAGCAGGACCATCAGTCAGTCCACATGCCTGCAGATGCACTGATCAGTAGGGCACTTTGATCACTAGGACTGTGAGTTATACTGAGTACACTGGTCGGTGTGTCCCCTCTCCTTAGGGCAAGAGTCACTTTGGAGTGGTGTTGGTCCTATTCATGAACTGGAAGAATTATAATGTTGAATGACCATATTACCCAAAGAAATCTACAGATTCAGTGCAATCCCTATCAGTATTCCAATGGCATTTTAAACATAAATTGTAAAAACATTATGAATATGGGCCCAAATACCCTAGATAGCTAAAGTAATCTTGAGGGAGAAGAACAAAGCTAGAGGTATAACTTCCTGATTTTAGAAATAAACCCATGCATATATGATCAATTAATTTTTGGCAAAGCACAAAGAGTACACAGTGGGAAAAGGATAGTCTATTTCATAAATGGTCCTGGAAAACTTGTACTTGCATCAACTTAGTGAAAAACTATCCACTTGAAAAAGAATGGAATTGTATTCCTATGTTACACCATGCATAAAAATAACTCAAAATGGATTAACCCCAAAAGAAACCACAAAGCAAAACAAGGATTAGCTCCGTGACACTGGATTTTGTCAATAATTTTTTTTGGATTTGTTAACAAAATCACAGGCCACAAAAGTAAACAAACAAAAATAAGTGGGACTACATCATACTAAAAAGCTTATGTACAGTTTTTGAAAAGAAAACCATCAACAAAATGAAAAGGCAGCATTGAAATGAAAATATTTTCTTTTCATGAAAATGAAAATATTTTCAAACCTCATATCCAATAAGACGTTAACATCCAAAATATATAAGAAAATCATACAACTCAATAGCAAAAGGAAAAAAAGCCCAATTAAGAAATGAGTAAAGGACATTTTTTTTTCTAAAGGAGACACATAGATGGTCATCAGACACATGAAAAGATACTCAACATCACTAATCATCAGGGAAATGAGAATCAAAACCACAATGAGACCCCCAACACCTGTTAGGATGTCTGTTATCAAATAAACAAAAGATAACAAATGTGGATGTGGAGAAAAAGGAACTACGACATTGATGGGCATATAAAACTGGTACAGCCACTATGGAAAACAGTATGGAGGTTCTTAAAGAAATTAAAAATATAGCAATCATAAGACTCAGCAGTCACACTTCTAGGTATATATATATAAAAGAAATGAAATCAGTGTCTTGAAGAGTTATCTGCACTCTCAAGTTCATTGCAGCATTATTCATAATATCAAAGATATGGAAACAACTGAATGATATGGTGAAGCAAATGTATGAGTGTATGTGTTTATATGTTATATATATATGATATATATTAGATATGTATTAGATATAAACTAATACAAATATTGTATAAATTATTATATAATACATATATAAATAGCTTTTTCAGCCTATAGAAGAAGGAAATCTTAATATCTGCAACAACATGAATCAACATAGAGGACATTATGATAAGTGAAATAACAAGACACAGAAAGATAAATACCGCATTGGTCTCATGTATAGGTAGAATCTCAAAGCCAAACTCAGAAACAGAAAATAGAATTATGGTTGCCAGGGGCTATAAGGTGAAGGAAATAGGGTGAAGTTGGTCAAAGGTTAAAAAGTTTGATTTATGTAGAATGTATGTGTTCTGGAGATCTAAAGAACAGCATAGTGATTACAGTTGATGATACTGCATTGTATAACTGAAATTTGCTAGAATAGATCTTAAGCATTCTCACCAAAAATGAATGAATGAACGAATGGTAACTATTTAAGGTGATGGATGTTTTAATTAACTTGTGAAAATCCTTTCACAATATATACATATTTCAGTCACATTGTACATTTTAAATATATTACAATATTATTTGTCATACTTCAATAAAGTTAGAAAAAAATTAAGTGAAAGAAATAAAAATAAGTGCCTGCTTCAGCAGCACATATATTAAAATTAGAAATAAAAAGTTAAGTTTGTAATTTTACATGAATTTTGCTATAATAAAAAATGGGGAAAATGAAAATAAAAGATGGAATTGATAAGTTAATAAAATCAATAAAAGATTGCATTGATAAAAAAGGAAAGTAGAAAGATAGGGCACCTTGCTGGCTTGGTCAGTTAAGTCTGATTTTAGCACAGGTCATGATCTCAGGGTCCTGGGATAAAGCCCTGTATCAGGCTACATGCTCAGCAGGGATTCTGCTTGAAGAGTCTCTCCCTCTGCCCATACCCCCACTCCATCTCTGTCTCTCTCTTTCAAATAAATATGTAAAATTATTTTAAAAAGTAGAAAAACAGGTGTAAAAAAATAAGGACAAGAGATTGATTTGAGTTGATCAACAAAGCCAAAGCTTAGTCCTCAAAAGTTGGTTCTCGCCCAGAAATATAGACAAATCTACTGGATCAGAAGAAAGTACATTTAAACATTTACAATACAGATGCAAAACTGAATATTACTAGGGATAGAATCTATGGTTTACACATACTGGTTTCTTATTAACTGCTTCTTACCTAGGCAAATCCATGTAGCACAACACTGCCCTGTGACCCTACAATGAGTAGTGACAGATATTTCACTAGATAATAAGCATCACTGGAGTGTAAGCTCCTTGAACTGTCAATGTACATTCATTTTTAAAATATCATCACTTAAAAAAATGAGTAGCATATATAAAATCCTCAGTACTCATTTATTGAATTGTTGAGTTATCACAAATGATCATGGAGAAACCTGCTTATCAGTGAGCTAGCATTGACAATCTAGTTTAGGCCAAAACTGAGTCCTAACTAGAACTTTAAATTGGGAGAACAGTCAGACATTTCTGATAAAAGACTATATACCTTCTCTCAATTTATGTATCATTAGAATCTGCAGTTTTGAAAAAACTTGAGAAATCATTCAAGCAAATGGAGAAAGAGGATTGATGGAATAGGAACACATAATAAACCAAAAGCCATAGAGAGTCAGATGTTTTTTAAAAAGTGTATTTAGATCGAGCCTCCAGATATAACTTTTAGTTTATAGGAAATTCGTGTGTTGAAGAAACACGTTAAATAACCATATTTATGCCACCAGCAAATCCAAATTATAGAGAACCACATGGTGAAGGACTTTTATCTTCAACAAGAACAAAATTTGCAAGGAAAAAGAGGTGGGAAGAATATAAGGGATACCTGTAGTATAAAAATGATTGGCAAATTTTTAAATTTTGAAGATGGATGATGGGTACTTGTCTTTTATTATGCTAATGGATCTACTTGGATGTATGTTTGAAATTTTCTTAATAAAAATTTAAGGAATATATATTAGTGGGCATTTATTAAGAATCTATGCTGAAGCTGTTGACAAAGCAATTTTTATTTACTATATCATTAAACTGTCTTGTAAGTTAGGAATTCATTAAACTATCTTGTAAATTAGGAATTATTCTTCAATTTCAAATAATTAAATCATATTATCTGTGGTCAGAGCTAGTAAGAGATTAAACCCAGACCTGATGAAGTATTTGTAGGGTATTCTAGGTAATTAATACTCAATTTTAAGAGAGTCAATTTCTGAGGTCTGTTTCTAATTTAAGGATGAAATGGTATTAAAGACCACCCTTACCCACTACATTTTCTTTATCCATATCTTAATACTCAAGAAGTATGTATGCAAATACCTATCTTGTCTCTCTCTTTTTGTTTTTCTTTTTTCTTTTTTTTTTTTGGACTTACTTATACCATCCACAAAAAGGAATTAAAAATGGATTAAAAGGCCTGTGGGGTACCTGAGTAGTTCAGTCGGTTAAGCATCTGCCTTTGGCTCAGGTCATAATCTCGGGTCCTTGCTCAGCGGGGAGCCTGCTTCTGCCTCTGCCCCTCCCCCTGCTTGTGCTCTCTCTCTTCCTGACAAACAAATCTTTAAAAAAATTAAAAATTAAAAAAATAAAATAAAAATGGATTAAAGGCCTAAATGTGAGACAGGAAACCATCCAAATCCTAGAGAACACAGGCAATAACCTCTTTGACATTGGCCATAGCCCCTTCTACTGGATATGTCTCTAAATAAAGGCAAAATTAAGCTATTGGGACTTCCTCACAGTAAAAAGCTTCTGCACAGAAAAGAAAGCGATCAACAAAACTGAAAGGCAATCTCCTGAATGGGAGAAGATACTTGGGAGAGATACAAATGACATATCTGATAAAGGGTTAGTATCCAAAATATATAAAGAACTTACAAAACTCAACACCCAAAAACCAAATAATCCAGTTAAAAAATGGGCAGAAGACATGAATAGACATTTTCCAAAGAAGACATACAAATGACTAACAGACACATGAGAAGATGCTTATCTTGTCTATATTCCATTTATTATGTGAGGGAGAGGGAGAGAAAGGTGGGGGAGTTGATGGACCTTGTTCATCACATTTACGTATGCTTAGGAGAAGCATTTTATGGTTTTTACATATCCATAGACATCTATAGACACAGTAAAAAGAAGAGGATTGAGGCTTTAAAAATAATAACTTACAGAATATTGTCTCTACTAGATAAAGATAAAGGAACATAGGGACATCTGGGTGGCTTAGTCAGTTAAGCACCTGCCTTTAGCTCAGGTCATGATCCCAGGGTCCTGGGATGGAGACCCACATTGGGCTCCTTGCTCAGCAGGGAGCTTACTTCTCCCTCTGCTGCCTCCCCCAGCTTTTGCTTTCTCTCTCTCTCTGACAAATCTTTAAAAAAACAACAAAAACCTTCATTAGCTTCTCTTTTTAAAAAAGGATAAAAGAACATGAAAAAAAGGTAATTAGTTAATTAATATTAAAGATGCTCTAACCCCTCTTTTTTTTTTAAATCTCGATTGTGTTTAAGTATTAGTTGGTTTCCTGTTGTGTCACTTTGTTACTGGAATGCATTGTCTTTTCCAACAAACTTGGAAGTTTAAACTTGGAGAAGGATGCACATAAAACCAGCACCATAAACAACCAAATGTCATACTCCTGTTCATAGTATGAGAAAAAGACAATTCCTTTTATAATTTAGGACTAGACTTCTTAGAAAGAATTCTGAAAGAAAGGTTGAATAATTAACACTGCAAACTAATTCTTTTAGCAAAGCTTATTTCACAGTTTTGCTTCAGTGTTCACCAGCTGTAGAGAAGGCAGTTCAAACTCCCTAAATTAATCCCAGCTGCAGTGCTTGCAACACAATTAACACATTTAAAAGTGATAAATATATGTTAAAAAAACAACAATTTGGGGTCAATTTAGAATGAGCTGTCAGAAAGTCGGAGATTGCCTAAATCCTTTTCATTTCTTGTTTGTTAATTGTAAATTTCCATAATCAATTTGGGTTGGAGAAAAAGTTTTAAATTACTGAAATATTAATGCTATTTTCAAATGTGTGTGTACTCTTTAAATTCAACGTGAAGAATGTGACTAGAAGAATATTTCACAATTTCAGAGAATTTGAAGATATTGGCTTATTCATTTTAACATTTCAGAAAAAAGGGAGAAGAATGATTATAGTGCAATTATCAAGGGGATACCTCTTGGATAAATAGTTATAAATAATATACATGGCTGCTGTTAGACTGTCTCAGTCATCCACGTACTATGATTTCCATGCCATACAACATTTACAGTAGGAAATAATTGGAAGAAATCACCCTGATTCTGAAAGGGATAGTTTGATGATCTGTCTACATAGGACTGGTTTGGGGACTTCCTGGTGCCATTTCTCACCTCAATCCCACATCCCTAGAATCTGTATTTGGAAAGATACCAGCTTGGTGGAGATCGTGTTTACTTAAAAATAATAATAATTTTTGTTCCAGGAACTTACAGAATTGCAAAATAGATTGTATTGTTCCTTCTGGAAACAAATGGAAGTTCTGCCGTACACTTTTCATTCTCCATTTTATGCTTGTTTTATCATTTCGTCTTCACAATAATCATTTGAATGTTATTTCCATTTTCATACTCAAAGAAAGGGAACCTCATAATAAAGATTTGCCCAACAATAAAGAACAATACACATGTGCTAATAAAAGCACACACCGGTCATTTTTTACTTCAGTGTTTTTAAACATTTCAGTTTTTTTAGTGTTTTTAAATATTTCACAGCTGTATCACTGTATATATTTTGTCTTCATGAAATAAGTGGGAGATATAGTTAAAATTATAGTACTACTTTTTATTCAAGATAATTTAGCACCTTCGTTTGTAGGGTTTCTTTTTAAGAATTTATTTTATTTATTCAACAGAGAGAGAGAGAGCGCATGCACAAGCAAGGGGAGGGACAGGCAGAAGGAGAAGCAGGCTCCCAGCTGAGGCAGGGATTGACACAGGACTCAATCCTAGCACTCTGGGATCATGACCTGAGTGGAAGGCAGAAGCTTAACTGACTGAGCCACCCAGGCACCCCGTGGTGGAAATTGTTAGTGGGCTTGACTTAGAGATGTGGCAGAGAAAATAGTTAATAAGAAGACCTGGTGATAACTTGGATACAACAGAACAAAGCATAGAAGTAGCAGCTTGGTCATTGAGTATGAATTTAGATGCCTGGCAAAGTATAGATTTGCTGCTAATAGCAACAGCAAGCTTATAGGAACAAATTATATTTTAAATTTTAACATGTTAGGTTTTATATTTGGAATGGCTATTAAAGTAAATATTAAGAAATGAATGCTTAGCACAATAATTATGAATGCAATAAATTCATATATATTGGTCAATTTAAAGTAGAGAAATTTTAAAAGAAGGAACTAGAAAGAGGGAGAAAAATATTAGCTGGTAAAAAAAGTTACAAGAAAATCTGACTAAAATAAAGTCAAAGCTATTTAAACGTATAATCATAGAGATAATTCTTAGGAAATAAATTAAGGACATAGAGTACAAAATTATTTACTGTTTATAATAGTAGGTGAAAAAAAGCTCAAAAGCTAATGCTGGATGATTATAGGAATTAGCTAGAACCCATGGATGAAGGACTGTGATAGAAAACAAAATCTTTATAGTACAAAGAGGTTATATTGTTAACATATAAAAATAAAAATATATATCAACAGGAATTTACTAGCTTATCAAATGAAAAGTAGAACAATTTTATATTGTTAGCTCTTTACAGTGATATGTGCTAGGTACTTTTCCAACTCCCATGTATAGGATTTTTAGTGCTTCTACAGCCTCAGGAAGTAAGTGCTGTTATTTTAATTTTACATATCTAGTTGAGCTAAGTACATGGCTAGTGGTCGCATACCAGATGATTTGTGGAGCTGGGACTCAAACACATCATTTCAAAGTTCATCCAGTGCTACTTTATGACCTTCCACTATATCAAATTCATTTAGAAATAAAGAGATACAGTGAATAATCTGGCCATTTTGTGGAAATCACTAAAAATCCATAGGAAAATTAACAAGGATATCATTCCATCTGTAAAATTCTTCCCCCTTAGTTTCTGTGATATTTTTTACAACTGTTCTATATCCTTCTCCATTCTCAGTTTCTAGCTGCCTTCCCCCCCCAATTTCTTTTTGTTGGAGTGCCACCTTGTTTCAGCATCTGCTTCTACTTCCTCATTCACACTCAGGATTTCACCAACTGTTAACTTCCACTTATTACCTATAAGACATCTCCAAATACATGCCCTTAAGAATTTTGAATTTATAAGTTTAAAGTTTTAAGTTAGAATTTCTCCTATACCAAGTTGTATTAGCAAGCCAGCTGATAGTATAATTATTGTCCCAGTCATTAAAGCTAGAAATATTGGGCCATTCATTTTTTTCCTTCATTCCTTACATCAAATTAGTCTTTATCATTCTACTCAAAAATATTTAATCTGCCTTTCCTTTCTCCGTCTACCAAACTGCTTTAGTTTACCTTCTTATAGTTTTCCAGACCAATAATTGGAAAAGGTATCTAGCTATTTTATTTACTGTTAGATTCCCCTTCAATCTTCACTACCTCCAACAAATTTTGTTTACAATATAATGCCACCTTAGAAAAATTTAGTTACTCCCTGTAATTAGAAAACCTACAGTCTTACAGTTATATTGTACATATTCCATGTATTGTATTCCATGGAAATGTCTTAAATGGAGTTATACCCTTTAAACAAAATATTTTTGCCACATAAGGTTTTTAATACTTTTCTAATTTGTAATAGTTTTCCATAGTGCCAGTTTTGCTTTTTCAGTGAGAAATCTAAAGCAAAGATTCCTGAACTTTCTCAGTTTGTGGTAATATTAGTGTCTCAGAAATTGTTTCACAGTGCTCCTAGGCAATAAATAACTAGATAAAAATGATAGAAAGATAGAAAATCATAATCTTTAAAGTTTCATTTATTTAGACAGGTATAAATAACTTATTAAGCATTTGTGTCCAAATAGGTACTAAATTGTTAGGATAAAATAAATTAATACACATTAAAATATTAATAATTTAATATTTAAAGAATCACAATTATAAAAGGAATAATATTTTAATTTTTAAATCACAGTTAATCACTAAGATAATGTTCATGTCTATTGGCATTACACACTTCTTAAAGCTTAGGCTCAGATATATACCACCACCCTTGCTTTCTGTTTAACATTGATTTTTTTCTTAGTACTTGTTTTTTCTTAAAACTACCTCCCGGGCGCCTGGGTGGCTCAGTGGGTTAAAACCTCTGCTTTCAGCTCAGGTCATGATCTCAGCGTCCTGGGCTCTCTGCTCAGCAGGGAGCCTGCTTCCTCCTCTCCCTGTCTCTCTGCCTGCCTCTCTGCCTACTTGTAATCTCTCTCTCTGTGTCAAATAAATAAATAAAATCTTTAAAAAAAAATAAATAACTACCTCCCAAAACCAAACTTTGTAGAGATATGATATCATCAAAAGGAAGGTAGTATGATCTAATAGTGAAGTCGTGAACTATCTGGAGATAGTGTTCACACAATGACATGATGTTAGGCATCATTGGATTTTCACTAGAAAAACTAAAATATTAAGGGGGCATCTTTCTAAATACATTGTAGTACCTTAGGATGATTTGGAACACAAATCCATTAAGATGGATTTGCCTGGGGCACCTGGGTGGCTCAGTGGGTTAAGCCTCTGCCTTCGGCTCAGGTCATGATCTCAGGGTCCTGGGATCAAGCCCCGAATCGGGCTCTTTGCTCAGCGGAGAGACTGCTTCCTTCATTCTCTCTGCCTGCTTCTCTGCCTACTTGTGATCTCTCTCTCTCTCTGTGTCAAGTAAATAAAATCTTAAAAAAAAAAAAAAAAAGGATGGGTTTGCCTTAGGATGAATTTGTGAATTATGCACCAAAAACCAAACAAACACAAGATTCCCACAGTCTTTTTTTTTCTTTCTTTCTTGTAACTACAGTACTTACATGATTTAGATTTAATCAGTTGCACTAATTCAAAAATCTAATTTGAAAGAGAATTTGTATCTTCCATTATTCTGACTGGGATCATGGCAGAGATACGTCATTCAGTTTAGCGGTATTTTCTTTTTCTTTTCTTTCTTTTCTTTTTTTTTTGTAGAATGATAGTTCTTTGTGTCTGCGTGTGTGTTTGCCAAGAACCACTGAAAAATCTGATAAAGCCTATAGATACCTTCTCAGAATAATGTTTTTTGAAATACAAGATATAATCATAGTGGAAGTTCTAGCTAATGCAATAAGACAAGAAAATAAAATATACCTATTGGGAAGAAAAAACAAAACTCATTTTTTTTTCGAGGATTGTCTATGTAGGAAATCAGGCATCAACAACAACAACAAAAACCTCTGGGAACTAACAAGCAGTAATAGCAAGATTTTATGATACAAGGTTAAAAGACAAAAGTCAATTGCTTCTCTCTGTACCAGCAACATACAAGTAGAATTTGAAATTAAAGTCACATTACTATTTACATAGCATCCAGAAAACTGAAATACATAAGCATAAGTCTAACAAAATATGTACAAGATCTATAAGGGGAAAACTACAAAACTCTAATGAAAGAAATTAAGGAAATACATAAATGGAGAGCTACTCCATGTTCATGAAAGGAAGACTCAATATCTTTAAGATTTCAGTCCTTCCCAACTTGAACTATAAATTTCATGCAATTCCAATAAAAATCTCAGCAGTTATTTTATGAATATCAATAAACTGATTCTAAATTTTTTAAAATACTGGTCTAAATACTGAAGGTGAGCAAAGTTAGATGATTTACCTTGTTGAATTTAAAGACTTACTATAAAGCTGCAATAATCATGACTGTATATTGGTGAAAAAGTAGGTAAATCAATAGAACAAAATAGCCCAGAAATAGACCCACATAGATACAGGCAACTAATCTTTGACAAAGAAACAAAGGTAATACAATGAGGAAAAGATAGTCTTTTCAATAAATGGTGCCAGACCAAATAATATCTACATGCAAAAAAAAAAAAAAAGAAAAGAAAAGAAAAGAAAAAAAAAAAGAAAGACAGTTGAATCCAGTTACAAACCTTAGACACTTTAGAAAAATTAATAAAGATGAATCATAGACCTCATATAAAATAGAAAACTATAAAACTCCTAGAAAATAAAATTGGTTGAAAACCTAGATGACCTTGGGTATGAAGATGAATTTTAGGTAAAATGCCGAAGGCCTGGTCTATGAGACAAATAATTGATTAGCTGACTTCATGAGAATTATAAAACTGTGAAAATAACCATGAAGTGAATAAGAAGACACAGGTGGAGAAAAAATTTGCATAAGACCAATCTGATAAAGAACTGTTATCCAAAATATAGAGAGAACTCTGAAAATTCAACAGCAAGATAATGAACAACCTGATTTAAAAATGGGCAAAATACCCAGACAGATACCTCAGCAAAGAAAATGTAAAGATTGCAAATAAGCACATGAAAAGATGCTCAACATCATATATAACTAGGGAATTGCAAATTAAAACAACAATGATGTACACACCTATTAAAATGTTGAAAAGCCAAAAAATTGAAAACATCAAATGCTGTTAGAGTCCGTGAAGCAACAGGAAGTCTTATTAATTGCTGATTGGAATGGAAAGTGAGACAGCCAACTAGGGAAGATAGTTTGGGAATTTCTTCCAAAACTAAACATATTCTTAACATACGGTTCAGTAATCGCACTACATGATATTTATTTAAAGGAGTTGAAAACTTATGTCCAAACAAAATCTTGCTCCCAGATGTCTCTAACAATTTAATCATAATTGCCAAAATGTGGAAGCAACCAAGATGTCCTTAAGTAGGTGAATGTGTAAATAAATTGTGGTATATCCAGATAATGAAACATAATCCAGCACTAAAAATAAATGGGTCTTGAGTCATGAAGTGACATGGAGAAGTCTTAAATGCTTATTACTAAATGAAAGATGCTAATATGAAAAGGCTACACACTATGAGTCCAACTATTTGACATTGTGGAAAAGGCAAAACTATGGAGACAGTGAAAAGGTCGATGTTTGGTAGAGGTTAGAAGGGCAAGGAGGAATGGTTAGATCCCAGAAGATTTTTGGGGTAGCGAATCTTTTCTATATAATGCTATAATTGTGAATACATTTTGTTACACATTTGTCAAAACCCACAGAATGGACAACACCAAGAGTGAATGCTAATATAAACTGTAGTCTTTAGATGATAATGATTTGTCAATGTAGGTAACAAAATACCACTCTAGTGTAGGATGTTGATATTAGGAGCGGCTGTGTATGTGTGAAGGCAGAGTATATGAGCACTCTCTATACTTTCTGCTTAATTTTGCTTTGAAACTAAAACTGCTCTAAAAAAATAATATGTATATTAAAAAAATAAGATTACAAAGAAAACTTAGAAATAATGCATCAAAATATTTTAACTTTATAATATTTGTGTTTTATAAAGAAATAAATAACAATCAAACAATAGGCCTATGATTTACCAAAATCATGAAATAATAATGAAGGTAAATTCTATCTTCAAAAGTTTACAACTATAGTGTAATAAAATATCTCTGCATTTTAGTTGTCAAAATCACAGGTGCTACTAATGCTATTGTCTATTTTTATAATTGTAGACATTAAAAAAATAAATATGTAATTGTTTTTACCATCCAACTACTCAGGCACCTCAAATTCTACCCAAAAATCTTTTGGAGAGTTATAAAACAAGGCTAAGAGTCATAATTCAAAATGTCATTGTAAGGCAAGGCAAGTTCTCTTAGTGAGCAGTTCTGTAGCATGATGATGAGAATTGATTCTGATGTCTCAGCCTAGGGTCCCTTTTTTCACTTTTCACAGTTAACTTATGTCTACACCCCTTAAGAAATTCTTTCTCCTTACCCTAGCAAGAGTGGATGCTCTTTCTATAATAAGAAATTTATTGTATATAGCAATAATACAAGATGCATCAGGAATTCAGAAATGCCCATATTCTATACCCTGTCTCCATTCCACTCATCAGAGTAGTGTCCATAGGGTTGTACATTTTGAAGTAACAGATGAGATTTCCTTTGGGAAATTAAAAAATATAAACAAAGCAAAAAATGTGTATTATCTAAGGAAACTGACACATCAAAGCTAGCACTCATATCCAGGTATGTATTAGATTCTCTGTCCTTTGCATATTCATTCTATACCACATTGTCTCCATTTTAATTTCATCCAATAAAAGGATAATGCCACAGTGAAGTCCTGCATCTTTAAAAAGGGCTTATTGTACTGTATGGTGACTAACATAATAAAAACAAAACAAAACACAGACTAGGGGCACCTGAGTGGCTCAGTAAGTTAAGCATCTACCTTCAGCTCAGGTCATGATCCTAGGGTGCTGGGATGGAGCCCCACATCAGGCTCCCTGTTAAGCAGGAAGTCTGCTTCTCCCCCACCTTCCCCCCACTTGTGTATGTGCTCACTCTCTCACAAATAAAATTATTTTTTTATGATCTTATTTATTTATTTGACAGAGAGAGAACCAGCAAGAGAGGGAACACAAGCAGGGAGAGTGGGAAGGGGAGAAGCAGAGTTCCTGCTGAGCAGGGAGCCAGATGCGGGGCTTCATCCCATGACCCTGGGATCATGACGCTTGAAGACTGAGCCACCCAGGTACCCCTCAAATAAAACCTTTAAAAAAATAAATAAAAAATATAAAAAACACAAACTAATACTGTGTTAAGAGACTAATGAGATTTTTTATAATGTCATTACTTAATTTTGGTGCTTCCCCATTTATACTTAATCTCAAAATTCTAATATATATGTGAGAATAAATAGAACATGAATAAAGTACTCTAAAATTCTTAAAAACAGATTAGTGATACTACTAGTTCCCTGGATACTGCTTTGTTGAGTTATAGTAGGGAGAAACACTAGAGAGATTGCTTTATACATAATTTAAGGTTGGATTCTCTTTTTCGTGTGAAGCATACAATACCAGAATAGGTGTGGGTATGCTAGTAAAAGGGAAAGAAACAGCACAAGAAAAGACTTGGAGAGTTCAAGGTTCATACCCAAATAATGTAGTCTGAACTATTATCCAAGGCCAACATCTGAGAACTATTCAGATCAATTCTGCATTATAAAACTTGTTGTCCCAAGGATGAGCCTTTTTATGGATTTTTTTCTTCATGCCAGGAACTTTATTTTGAAGGGAGATTTCAATTGCATTCTGTCGGACCTCAGTATATCTGGGCCAACAACTGAACTGCTAGAGGGAACGATAAAGCTGAATGAGATCTAAGAAGATTTACTGTTAGTCAATGGGTGGAGAGAAATTTATTCAAACATTAAAGATTATATTTTCCAACCAAAAGAGGTAAAAAAAGAAAAGAAAAGAAAATGACATAGGAGTCTGTCTGTATCAACAGATTGCTGATGAAATCCAGAGTTGTTAATTTGGTAGATGTCTACAGCATCACCTATATCATAATCTGCATCTCACAGCATTCATTGATCTTCAGAGAAAAAAAATGAGAGCAATACACATTTTGTGAAATGCATCATCCTAAAAAGTACACACGGAGGAAAGCAATTCCCACCAGGTTTAACCTGTGAATTATGTCTGAAAATACAGTTATTACAATTTTCCATTTCTGAGCTGATGGCTGGCTATGCCCACCTTTCTGCAAAGTTGAATTACTTATATGTGAAGCAGGAGGGGAAGTCAATGTAAAATAATATAGGAAGTCATCATTGAGTAAACTTCTAAAGGATTGATCTGATTGCCTTAAGATGGACTGGGCTTAATGAAATCCTTGTCTAAATTTACTTTCCTTTTAAAAATATTTTTCTTTAATTTTATACATTTTTTAGTAAAGTCATAGAAATATTACCTCACTTATATACTTTGAGGTTTTGTCACTTTATTTATGTCCCTTTGGACAAATATTACTTTAGAAATGCTTCAGTGAAATGAAAAGTCTGAACTTAGAAATAGTTTCTTTAGGTATCCCTGTGTTTGCCATTTTACTTCTAATTTATGTCATCATGAGAGAGAGAGAGAGAGACAGAGAGAGAGTGTGTGTGTATACATCATGCAAAGTAGATTTATTAGCTCCTAAATATTGTTTTTGACTTGACTAAATCAGAAGGGAAATTTATTTTATGGTTAGAATAGGACAAAATCAAATGAGTCATTGCTATGGATTGGGATGGATGGTTGGATGGATGGATTGATAGATAATAATTCACATGCTGAATCCTATCTAATCTTGACCCATTTATAAAGATTTCTAGTAATAATAGAATTGCCCATCTTTTATTTTCCTGAAAATACCTGGAAATTAAATTAATATAATGCTGAGTTAACAAAGAACCAGTGCAATAAATGGATTATGACAACTTTATCCTCACTTAAAAAAATATATATGGCTTTTATCTATTTGAATTTTCTCAAAGTTTATTAGGTCTTTACTTGAGACTGAAAATACCCAAGTGTTTATGCATTTACTAGAGTCTTTATGTACATTAGCAAACAGGCTCACCTATCATCAAAAGACTGCTTATCACAACTGTTTCTTAATACCTTAGTACCAGAAATGTGGACTTCAAAGGGTGATGTGCTTTATTTATATTTTTAAGTGAGAATGAAAATTTAAAAAACAGGTGGCTATGTTCTGTAACTTAAAAATATCACAGCAAGTAAGGAACAACAATGAAATTCAATTTTCTCCTTGTTTCAGTTTCTCCTATCAGTAAATTGAATATTTAGTCCTTTAGTTTTATGTTCATTATTTTAATATTTGTGTATGAAATATTTGGCAATCCAAGAATAGTGGAGTGGTAGTATGGTTCATAATGAAACTATTAAATTTTGAACTTCACTGAATTGTTCTGCATAAAGTAAAGAAGAAATAAAGGGGGACCCTGATATAGCCAATAATATTAACTATTATTGAAAGAAAATTCCATACTCATATTTCCAGTTAAATTACCTACCTATGTTGCCATTTATCTAGAAAAGAACTAGCTTTGGTGGGGAATGTAATTATAAGCTCAACTCATAATTTAGAAGTTCATAATTTCTAAACTTATAAACAATTTATAAACCTATAAACACCTTATAATTTAGAAATTACATTATAAATTACAGGCATATCTCAGAGATACTTCAGGTTCAGTTCCAGATCACTGCAATAAAGTGAATGTCACAACAAAGTGAGTCAAATTAATTTTGGGATTTCGCAGGTAATATAAAAGTTGTGTTTACACTATAGTTTATTAACTGTGCAATAGCATATGTCTTAAAAAAAACTATATACATACCTTACTTAAAGGAAAAACAAAACTGGAGGCATCATAATTCCAGACATCAAGTTACGTTACAAAGCTTTAGTAATCAAAATAGTATGGTACTGGCACAAAAATAGACACATAGATTAATGAAAGAAAATAGAAAACCCAGAAATGAACCCACAGTTATGTGGCTAATTAATCTTCAACAAAGCGGGAAAGAATATCCAATAGGAAAAAGAATGTCTCTTGAAGAAATCATATTGTGAAAACTGGACAGCAACATGCAAAGAAATGAAACTGGACCACTTTCTCTACACAAAAATAAATTCAAAATGGATTAAATGCCTAAAATTGTGAGACTTAAAACCATTAATATCCTAGAAGAGAACACAGGCAGTAACTTCTTTGACATTGGTCACTGCAATTTCTTTCTAGATATGTTTCTTGAGGCAAGGGAAACAAAAGCAAAAATAAGCTATTGGGACAGTATCAAAATAAAAAGCTTCTATGCAGTGGAGGAAATAACAAAACTAAATGGTAACTTTTGGAATGGGAGACAATATTTGTAAATGACATATCTGATAAAGGGTTAGTATCCAAAAAATATAACACACTTATAAAACATAACACCCAAAAAACAAATCATCCAACTTAAAAATGGGTGGAAGACGTTAACTGACCTTTCTCTAAAGAAGACATGCAAATGGCCAATAGACACATGAAAAGATACTCAACATTACTCATCATCAGGGAAATGCAAATCAAAATTACAATGAGATATCACCTCACACCAGTCATAATGGCTAAAATCAACAACAGAAGAAACAACAGGCATTGGCAAGAATGTGGAGCGAGGGGAACCCTCTTACACTGTTGGTGGGAATGTAAACTCTGGAAAGCAGTATGGAAGTTCCTTTAAAAAAGCTAAAAATAGAATTGCCCAGTGAACCAGCAATCACACTACTATGTATTTACCCAAAGAATACAAAAATGATAATTCAAAGGGATACATGCACTCCAATGTTTATAGCAGCATTATCAGCAGTAGCCAAATTGTAGAAAGAACCAGATGTCTCAAATGTCTAATGTGTGTATATATAAATTTTACGCAGCCAATAAAATAATGAAATTTTGCTATTTGCAATGACATGGATGGAGCTTGAGTATATTATACTAAGTGAAATAGAAAAAGACAAGTACTATATGATTTCACTCATATCTGGAATTTAAAAAGCAAAATAAATTAGCAAAGGGGAAAAAAAGATGGGGAGAGAAATAGACCAAGAAATAGACTCTTTCTTAACTATAGAGAACAAACTGACAGTTACCAGAAGGGAGGTGGGTGAGAGAATGGGTTAAATAGGTGGTGGGGATTAAGGAACACACTTGTGATGAGCATCGGATGTTGTCTGTAAGTGTTGAATCACTAAATTATACACCTGAAACTAATATTACACTATACAGTAGCTAACTGGAACTTAAATAAAAACTTAATAAAAAAGAAAGTGCTTTCTTGAGATGGATTCTACTCCTGGTGAAGTGCTGTGAAGATTGTTGAAATGATAATAAAGTATTTAGAATATTACATAAACTTAGTTGAGAAAGCAATATCAGGGTTCGAGAAGATTGGCTCCAATTTTGAAAGTATTGTGGGTAAAATGCTATCAGCATCTGTCACTTGTCGCAGAGAACTCATTCATGAAAGGAAGTCAATAGATGTGACAAACATCATTGTTACTTTAATTTTTTTAAGATTTATTTATTTATTTGAGAGAATGGGGAGAGGGAGCAGGGGTGGGGCTGAGAAACAGAGGGAGAAGAGAGAGTTTTAAGCAGACTTCGAGCTGAGTGTGGAGCACCACACAGGGCTTGATATTGTGGCCCTGAGATCACCACCTGAGCTGAAACCAAGAGTCTGATGCTTAACCTATTGCACCACCCTGGTGCCCCCACTGTTACCTTGTTGTAAGAAACTGTCAAAAATTTTCTTAAAAATAAATTTTAAAAAAAATAAGAAAAATTGTCGCAGACACTCCAATCTTCAGCTATTGCTATCCTAATCAATCAGCAGCTCTCAGCATGGAGGCAAAACCCTCCACTGGCAAAAAGATTATAACTTACAGAAAGCTCCAGTTAGCTTTTTTTAAGTTAGCATTTTTTAGCAATAAATTTTTTAGGTTTTAATTTATATTCTAGTTCGTTAACATACCATGTAATATTAGTTTCAGGCATACATGTAGTGATTCAACACTGCCATACAGTACCCAGTGCTCATCACAACAAGCGCACTCCTATAGGCATTTTAACAATATTTGTTCTTCCAATCCATGAAAATGGAATGTTTTTCCCTTTCTTTGTGTCATCTTAATTCGTTTCATCAGTGCTTTATGGTTTTCTGAGTAGAGATCTTTTACCTCTTTGGTTTGGTTTATTCCTAAGTATCTTATGGTTTTAGGTGCAGTTGTAAATGGGATTAATTCCTTGATTTCTCTTTGTGGTGCTTCCTTACTGTGTGTATAGGAATACAGCAGAATTTCTGTACATTGATTTTGTATCCTGCAAATTTACTGAATTTGTGTATCAGTTCTAGCAATTTTTTTGGTGGAGTCTTTCTGGTTTTCTATACAGAGTATCATGTGGTTTCCAAATAGTGAAAATTTTACTTCTTCCTTACTGATTTGGGTGCCTGTTATTTCTTTGTTTTGTCTGATTGCTGAGGCCAGGACTTCCAAGACTGTTGAATAACAGTGTTAAGAGTAGATAACCCTGTCTTGTTCCTGATGATGGAGGAAAAGCTCTCTGTTCTTTCCCATTTAGGATATTAACAGTGGGTTTTTTCATATGTGGCCTTTACTATGTTAAGGTGTGTTCTCTATAACCCTACTTTGTTGAGGGTTTTTAATTGTGAATGGATGTTGTATTTTGTCAGATGCTTTTTCTGCATCTATTGAAAGAATCATATGGTTCTTATCCTTTCTTTTATTAATGTGGTGTATCACATCGATTGACTCACAAATATTAAACCCCCCTTGCAGCCCAGAAATAAATCCCAGTTGATCGTGGTGAATGATTCTTTTAATGTTGGATTCAGTTTGCTAGTGTCTTTTTTTTTTATTTTAAAAATTTTATTTATTTATTTGACACACACACACAGAGATCAGATCACAAGTAGGCAGAGAGGCAGGCAGAGAGAGAGGAGGAAGCAGGCTCCCTGCTGAGCAGAGAGCCCGATGCGGGTCTCGATCCCAGGACCCTGAGATCATGACCTGAGCCGAAAGCAGAGGCTTTAACCCACTGAGCCACCCAGGCGCCCAGTTTGCTAGTGTCTTATTGAAAATTTTTGTATCCACATTCATCAGGCATATTGGCCTGTAATTTTGTTTTTCAGTGGAGTCTTTATCTGGTTTTAATATCAGGGTAATGCTGGTCTCATAGAATTAATTTAGAAGTTTTCCTTCCTTTTCTGTGTTTTGGAATAGTTTAAGAAGAATATATATTAACTCTTTTTTAAATGTTTGGTAAAACTCTGGGGCACCTGGGTGGCTTAGTCAGTTAAGTATCCAACTCTTGGTTTCAGCTCAGGTCATGATCTCAGGTTATGAAATTGAGCCCTGAGTCAGCTCTGCACTTAGCATGGATTTCGCTTGAGATTTTCTTCCTCTACCTTCCCTCTGTCCCTCCTCCCACCCACACACAAACACTCTTGCTCTCTTTAAAATAAATAAATAAAAGCGCTCTCTCTCTCTCTCTCTTTTTTTTTTTTTTTTTTTGATGTATTAAATGTTGGTAAAATTCACCTGTGAAGCCATCTGGCCCTGGACTTTTGTTTGCTGGTAGATTTTTGATTACTGATTTAGTTTCTTTGCTGATTAACAGTCCGTTCAAGTTTTCTGTTTATTCCTGTTTCAGTTTTGGTAGTTTATGTGTTTCTAAGAATTTATCTATTTCTTCCAGGTTTTTCAATTTGTTGGCATTATAGTTTTTCATAAAAATCTCTTATAATTGTGTTTCTGTAGTTCAGTTATTTCTCCTCTCTCATTTGTGATTTTATTCATTTGGGTCCTTTCTCTTTTCTTTTTGATAAGTCTGTCTAGGGGTTTATCAGTTTTATTAACTTTTTCAAAGAACCAGCTCCTCATTTCATTGGTCTGTTCTATTGGTTTTTTGTTTGTTTCTATATCATTTATTTCTTCTCTAATCTTTATTATTTCCTTCCTTCTACTGGCTTAAGGCTTTGTATGTTGTTCTTTTTTTTAGCTCTTTTAGTGTAAGGTTAGGGTGTTTGAGATTTTTCTTGCTCCTTGAGGTAGGCCTATATACAATATACTTCCTTTTTAGGACTGCTTTTGCTAGATCCCAAAGGTTTTGAACCATTGTGTTTTCATTTTCATTTGTTTCCATATTATTTTTTCTTTGATTTCCTGGTTGACCAATTCATTGTTTAGGAGCATGTTGTTTAATCTCCATGTATTTGTGATTTTTTCAAATTTATTCTTGTGGTTGACTTCAAGTTTTGTTTCACAGTGTTATGGTTAGTTTTATGGTTAGAGAATGTACATGGGATGGTCTCAATATTCTGGTTCTGGTTGCGGTCTGCTTTTTACTTAGTTGTGTGATCTGTTCTGGAGAATGTCCCATGTGCACGTGAAAAGAATGTGTAACCTGCTGTTAAAGGATAGAATGTTCCAAATATATCTGTTAAGTCCATCTGGTCCAGGGTGTTATTCAAAGCCATTGTTTCCTTGTTTTCTTCTGTTTAGATGGTATGTTCATAGATCTAAGTGGGGGGATTAAAGTCCTCTACTAGTCTGGGATTATTGTCAGTGAGTTCCTTTATGTTTGTCATTAATTGTTTAATATATTTGCATGCTCCCCATGTTGGGGGCATAAATATTTACAGTTGTTAGATCTAATTGGATTGTCCCCTTTCTTAAGATATAGTGCTCTTCTTCATCTCTTGTTGTTTTTGTTGTTGTTGTTTTGGTTTAAAGTCTAGTTTGTCCAGTGTTAAGTATTACTACTCTAGCTTTTTTTTGACATTCATTTGCATGACAAATGTTTCTCCACCCCCCTCGCTTTCAATCTGCAGGTGTATTTGTAGGCAGCATTAAGCTTGGTCTTGTCTTTTCATCCATCTGACACCCTATGTCTTTTGTTTGGAGGATTTATTCCATTTACATTGAGAGTAATTATTGATAGATATGTTTTTAGTGTCATTTTATTACTTTTGTCATTTTTTCTGGAGATTTCCTCTGTTCTGTTCTTGTCTTTGTCACTTTTGGTTTTTCCTTTTCACCCAAATAGTCCCCTTTAATATTTCTTGCAGGGCTGTCAATAACTACTTTAGTTTTTTGTTAGTTTGGTAAATTCTCTCTCCTTCTATTCTGAATGATAGCCTTGCTGGATAGAATATTCTTGGCTGCAGATTTTTCCCATTCAGCACATTAAATTTATCTTGCCACTGCCTTCGGCTTGCCATGTTTCTGTTGAGAAATCTCCAACTAGCCTTATGGCTCTTCCCTTATAAGTTAAGGATTTCTTTTGTCTTGCTGCTTTTAAGATTTTTTTTTCTCTCTTTCACTGTATTTTACAAACTTAATTTCAAAATGTCTTGGTGTGGGCCTGATTTTGTTGATTTTGATGGGAGTTCACTGTGCCTCCTGGATCTGGATATCTGTTTCCTTCACCAATTTAGGGAAGCTTTCAGCTATAATTTCCTCAAATTTTTTGCCTCTTTTTCTCTCTTCTTCTGAGACTTCTGTAATATGAATGTTATTATGTTTGATGGAGTCTCTGAGTTCCCTTAGCCTATTTTGTGTTACATAATTCTTTCTCTCTTTTGTTTTGCTTCATTATTTTCCATTATTTTGTCTTCTTTTTAAAAAGAATTATTTATTTATTTGAGAGAGAGAGAGAGTGAGAGAGAGCATGAGAAAGGAGAAGGTCAAAGGGAGAAGCAGACTCCCCGTGGAGCTGGGAGCCCGATGTGGGTGGGACTTGATCCCAGGACTCTGGGACCATGACCCGAGGAGCCAAAGGCAGTCGCTCAACCAACTGAGCCACACAGGCGCCCCCATTATTTTGTCTTCTATATCACTTATTCATTCCTCTGCTTCTTCCAGTCTTGTGTCCATTTCATCAAGTGTGTTTCCAACCTCAGTTATTGCATTTTTCATTTCTGACTGATTTTTTTAATTGCTTTATTTTTGCAGTAGTGGTTTCCCTGAAGTCTTCCATACTTTTCTCAAGTCCAGCAAATATCCTTACAATTGTTGCTTTAAATTCTCCATCAGACATGTTTCTTATATCCATTTTGCTTCGATTTTTGGTCCTGACCTTATGTTGTTTTTCATTTGGGATGACTTCTTCTTTCTTGGCATTTTGTCTAAGTCTCTGCCTTCTTCTCTGTATTAGAAAAGCCTGTTATGTTTCCTGCTCCTGAGAGTAATGGCTTTATGAAGAAGAGGTCATATAGTGTCCAGGACCTTATGCCTCAGGGAGTGTCTCTGGTGTGCTGTGTGTGCTCTGCTGTTGGCTGCTCTATACTTTAGTGTGGTTATCTGCAGAGATTCTCCTTGTCTTCAGTGGGCACTGTTTGGTCTTTGGGCTTAATTTGGCGAGTTTTAACTACATGTGCTCTGGTCTGCTTGTTAAATGAGACCTGACACCAACTCCACCAGTACTGAGGCCTTGCAGAAACCTCTGGTCAGGAGATGTGGTGTGGGCATGGGTATTTGCTGCTCTTCTAGGGGAGGGTCCTCCTTCCCTAGGACTGAGGTAAATTTGACTGAGAAGGGCAATTCCCCCAGAGCATAGTGGGGTAGGACTTGGTGTAATCAAGTTAGGCAGCCAGTGCTGGTGCTTTGCTGCCTAACTTGATTACAGAAGGTGGCTCTATGTTTCTGCTGAAGGGCAGGGCAAGGAAATGGCTCCAGCCAACTCCTTTTTCCCCAGAGAGGCATCTTGTGAACACTGGCTCTCAGGGAGTCACTCCAATAGAAGAGAATAACCTCCCCTCTGTGTGCCCCAGGCATTATTCAGATCACTGTTTCTGTGCCTTCTTCCTCCAGGTTGTTTGTCTGCCTTCTCTCCAGGAGCAGCACAGTGCCCTTGAGGCTCTATCTCAGCCAAGCCTATGAACCTTTACAACTCTAATCTTTAAGCCCTGCTGGTTGCAAGAACTCACAAAAATCAGCTGCTCTCATTTCCCCAGCCAATGGCTTTGGGGAAATGTTTTCCTTTTGTGTTCCTCTGTGTGCTCCATTCTCCCTTGCTTTTCTCTGCAATAACGGCTCCTTCTCCTTTGTAGCACCTGCAGTATGTTCCTTCCCTAAATCATGTCTCTGCACTTCCTGCCTTCTTCAGTGTGGCATCTTCTCTCCCTTGAGTTGTGGAGTTTGTTCTGTCAGTCTTCAGGTCAATTTCTGGGGTATTTAAAATGGTTTTATAGTTACCTAGTTGTGTTGGAGGGTTGAGATGAACCTAGGGTCCTCCTATTCCACCACCGTTTTAGCTCACACCTCTAAAACCACTTTCTTTATTCATCCATAAGAAGCAGCTTCTCATTCATGGAAGTTTTATCATGAGATTGAAGCAATCCAGTCATATCCCCAGTCTCCACTTCTAATTCTAATTCTCTTGCTATTTCCACCACATCTGTAGTTATGTCCTCCACTGAGGTCCTGAACCCCTCATAACCATCCATGAGGGTTGGAATCAACTTCTTTCAAACTCCTGTTAATGTTGATGTTTTGACCTCTTTGCATGAATCATGAATGTTCTTAATGACATCTAGAATAATGAATCTTTTCCAGATTTTCAATTTACTTTGCCCAGATCCATCAGTGGAATCACTATCTTATGGCAGCAATTGCCTTATGAAATGTATTTCTTAAATAGTAAGACTGGAAGTAGAAATTACTTGTTGATCCATGGCCTAAAAAATGGATGTTCTATTAGCAGGCATGACAACAACATTAATCTCATTGTACATCTCCATTAGAGCTCTTGGATTACTAGGTGTACTGTCAATGAGCAATAATTTCTTGAAAGAAATTTTTTTTCTGGGTCTTAGGTCTCAACAGTGGGCCTAAAATACTCAGTAAGCCATGCTATAAAAAGATGTGCTATCATCCAGACTTCATTGTGCCATTTATAAAACAGAGGCAGAGTCCATTTAGCATAATTCTTCAGGACCCTAGGAATTTCAGAATGGTAAAAGAACACTGGCTTCAACTTAAAGTCACCATCTGCATTAGCCCATAATGAGAATCTGCCTGTATTTTGAAGCAGGTATTGATTTCTGTCTATGAAAGTCCTAGATGGCATCTTCTTCCAATATAAGGCTATATTGTCTACATTGAAAATCTGTTGTTTAGTGTAGCTATCTTCATTATTATTTTAGCTAGATCTTCTGAGTACTTTGCTGCACCTTCTACATCAGCACTTGCTGTTTCACCTTGCACTATTATGTGATGGAGATGGCTTCTTTCCTTAAACATCATTAACCACCTCTTCTAGCTTCAGACTTTTCACCTGCAACTTCTTTACCTCTCTTAGCCTTCATAGAATTGAATAGAGTTAAGTCCTTGTTTTAAATTAGGCTTTGGTTTAAGGGAATGTTGAAGCTGGTTTGATCTTCTATCCAGTTTATTCACACTTTCTACATATTACTGGTAAAGCTGTTTGCTGCCCCTCCCTTTTTTTTTTTTTATCATTTGTGTTCGCTGGAGTAGCACTTTTTCTTTGCATTTACAGCATGGCTAACTATTTGGCCAAAGAGGCTTATCTTTTGGTCTATCTTGGCCTTTAACATGCCTTCCTCACTGAACTTAATCATTTCAAGCTATTGATTTAAAGTGAGAGAGCTGTGCTTTTTGCTTTTGCTTGAACACTTGGGGGCCATTATAGGGTTATTAATTGCCCTAACTGCAGTGCTGTTGTATCTCAGGGAATAGGAATACCCAAGGAGAGGAAGAGAGATGGGGGAACAGCCTGTTGGTGGAGGACTCAGAATTCACACGTTTATTAATTAAATTCACTGTCTTATGTGGGTGCAGTTTGTGCTACCCCAAAACAATTACAATAGTAACATCAAAGATCACTGATCACAGATCACTGTAACAAAGTAATATTAATTTAAAATTTAGAAATATTGCAAGAATGACAAAAATGTGACACAGAAACATGAAATAAGAAAATCCTTTTGGAAAAATGATGCTAATAGACTTGTTTGACACATGGTTGCCAAAAATCTTCAATTTGTAAAAAATGCAATATCTGCAAAGAACAACAAAATACCCATGACTTTGGGAATACATTTTGTGCTATAGATGAAAGTTGTTTATGTCTTTATTTAATAAATTTGCAGGGAGAATAATCAGTAAACTAAATAAAAAAGATATAGTACATATTTTGCTTAAATAATAAAAATACTATTATGGAATATAAGATAATAATTATATTCTGAACAGTCAGTAACATCCAATCTGACCAATAATAGATTTGAGAATTAGATACTAGAATTCTTAGAATATATTTTTAAAATGATGTTAGAAGAAAGCACAATGAGGGGTGCCTGGGTGGCTCAGTTGTTAAGCGTCTGCCTTTGGCTCAGGTCATGATCTCAGGGTTCTGGGGTCAAGTCGTGCATTGGGCTCCCTGCTCAGCAGGGAATCTGCTTCTCCCTCTCCCTCTGCCTGCTGCTCCCCTGCTCATGTTCTCTCTCTCTCTCTATCAAATAAACAAAATCTTAAAAAAAAAAGAGAGAGAAGAAGAAGAAAGCACAATGACACACAACTATAAGGTTTCAAGGTAAAGAAGTCTAGTTAGAAAATTCTATAAATATTTAGTAATATTTTGTTTCTCTATAACAAGGAGAGCAAATTCATAATGACTCAAGTTTATATTTTGTATCGGAAAAACAGACATACAATGTAGAAGTGGTTTTCTACACTTAATATACATCCTTTTCTGTTATCTAGAAACTTGAGGTTCTTTATCTAAAAAATAATATTAAATGTAAATAACTAGAATTCTTCACTGAAAAAATGAAGTGTGATTTACACATTGAAGGGTTGTTGGACAAAATCAACAAACAAGGGAAAAGAAAACAAACGGGAAAAGAAAAACTGGAGTGAAGTCACAAACCGGGCAATCTTTTAGGAAGATGGACAATATGAGCAGAAGGGAGTAAATGTTTATGGAAGTTTTGTAATTTAACTTAGTATAGCACATAATTCATAGATAAATTGGTTTAAATACTTTAAGTTTCATAATGTCCTAATATCTTTATATTGAAATTATATTTCATTCTGTGCAAATATTCCGACGTTTTAGGCACTGGTTTACTCACTATGCTTTTATTTGTCTCTCTTCTTCTTTACAGTTTGGGCATTAGCATCTTCCATTTCCTTCACATTAACACATCCCTGGCTTCCTGCCATTTGCTTATTATCACCTCCATTGGAGAAAAACAAAAATAAATAAATAATAAGAAAAAATATATATTAATCACTTATTTTAAATCTTAACCATTCTGATGATACTTTATTTTTTTATTTTTTTTAAAGATTTTATTTATCTATTTGACAGAGAGGGAGATCACAAGTAGGCAGAGAGGCAGGCAGAGAGAGAGAGGAAGGAGCAGGCTCCCTGCTGAGCAGAGAGCCCTATGTGAGGCTTGATCCCAGGACCCTGAGATCATGACCTGAGCCAAAGGCAGAGGCTTTAACCCACTGAGCCACCCAGGTGGCCCAGTGATGATACGAAAAAATGATGATAAGAAAAAAAGTTTAAAAATATAGACTCTCATAAAGCTTCAGGATTTTCTATGAAATTTAACTACCCAGACAATGACATTTTAGCAAACATCTTTTAGGAGGGAGATTGCAATTTAAAAAGATGGCTGTCTTTGAGTTTGTTGTCAACAAGTGGAGAGGTATTTGCTAATATTATTTTTACCTTCTGACACTATTAGAAACCACAAAGAAACTGAGATCTTGAGGAAATACAATATTTATATCTAGAATATAACTTTAAAAATTATTCAGTGAATTACATTTTAACATTCCTAACAGTTTATTTCTAAGGTTTGAATTTTATCTATTTTTGGGTGATTATATATAATGTTTATATGTATATATAATGTATATAACATATATATTATATATGTTTATATAATTATATATAACATAATTGGGTGTGTGCGTGTGTATGTAAAATTAAGGTATAGTATCTTAATGTCTATCATCTAAAATTGGGAATAAAAGAGACCATTAACTCCTATCCTGAGAAAATAATGGGTAGAGAGCGGAATGTGCTAAGGGAGAATATGAGCTTAAGTACCTAATATTTAAAGTTTTATTGTTGGTCTAGGAAAGACAAAGACCAGTCCTGCTTACATTTAAAGGCAGAATCTATTAGAGATCTTCAAACTTTGGGTTTTCATGAACCAGAAAGGTTGACAATATTTTCATTTTCTAAGAAAAGCTATTATAAATAACACTAAAAATGGTAGCTCTGATTATCTCTGGAAATGATAATGAATTTAAAGGATTATAGAGGAGATATATAATTCTTTTTATTCTGTATTCTTAAATATCACTTGTTTTACAAGAGCTTATAATCCTTTTGCATAAGAATATTAAAAATGAAACAACTATCAAGTATTATCATATTTACTTATCTACTATTGATAGGATATTAATATCTCTGCTTAAATGACATAATCACTTAATAATAGAATTCTTTAAAATAATTTAGAAATAAAAGCTCATTATACTGTCTTTATTTTATTATTTTTCTATGGGCCCATTAATAACCATAATGATGACAATGATAGCTTACAGTTAAAAGCACATTACTATATGCTAAACACTGTTTAAGAGATATACATACACATGTATGTATACCCATTTATTTAATCCTCAAGAAAAAATAAAAACAAAAATAGAAACTATAATACAGGTAGTATTTAATTATCCCATCAACTAGAGGAGAAACCTAATGCTTGAAGAAATTTAATAATTTACACAAGATCTCACAATTATATGAATGAGACAGGATTAAACATAGGCAATTTTACAGAGTGACCTCTGTTCTTAATACTGTATGTATATACGGTGATGGCACAAAACTCTAAATTGCTAGAGGGAGGAATCTGTGAAACTAGTGAAGGCAAAGATAGTGCACACACAAATTTTGAAAATTCTTGGGGGGAATATTCCAACCGTAAGGTTGGTTTTGAAAGAAATGTGGTTACACTCATACTGGATCTCAAGAGAAGGTTGCCTAACAAATGTTAGGCCTGTTGTATTTTCCTGTGCTTTAGCTTAGTCAATAATCAAAAATACACTTTTTCCAGTAATTTATTTTTTCTCAAGTTTATATCATTGTTGCAAGTAGATACACTTCAAGGATCCTGTTGTTATCAAATGACATTTTGGGTGAACACAGCAACTCAAATTTTGATATGTTAGTTGCCATGAATGCGTTTCAAGTCTATATATTTTAAATTTAATGATATTCTAGCAATAAATACACCTTTAGATATATGCACATATATTCATATGTGACATAGTTTCTAGTGGGTGTCTGGTAAATTTAACATTGTGATAAATTGGTATACACATATTAGTTAAAACTTTTAACAATAATAGCAATATTTAGTGATAATGAGACATTTTGAGCTTATTATTATTATTATTATTATTCTTGATCCGGCTGTTTTGATAGATACATCAAGAGTCCTAAGTTAGAAACAATTTTACATTCAATTTTTTCCTATTTTGGTTTTAAATATATTTTCAGTATAGTTTTTAAAACTTTATTAAACATCCAAAGTTTCCAGACCCTGAAATATGACTTCAGTCATGGATTATTGGACATCATAGGATTCTCTGTATATGTGAGAGAAGGATAAAGACTAGTTCAAAAAATCACTACTGTTTTGTTTTGTTTTGTTTTTTCTAATTTTGTACTGAATGTTTTGTCTGTTTGGCTCTGTAAGAGCACCATCTGGTGGCATCCAAGACTTTCAGAATAACATGTAGACATCATTGTTGCCAATGATTTTGTGGTGGAGAGCAGAAAACTTGTTAGAATGTAGATTTATATCTTCTGGATTTGTTTTGTTTGTTCTAAATTCAACAAAGCAGTTATTTATTATTTTGAGTGTATAATCCATACGTGAAGCCAGATTCCATTAATGAAGTACCTAAAAGATAGACTTTCCACAGGAGAAAAAAATACCTTTTCTTGATTACTGATTATTAGACAGAAGTTTACAATGACTAAGGCTTAACCACAGGGAAATCAACTTGCTTCAAACTGAAATGTGTATATCCCTGCTAAGACTATGTTTAGGAGCAGAGAAGCTGTTAAAAATCAGACAAGGTTCACTGCCAAATATTTTGCTTATTCCAGGCCTTTGTAGTTGCAAGATATGTAATAATTGCAGTAATTTTTTACTGAAAATGCTACTAAATGTTAGGATTATTTTAACTGTACTTTTGAAACATCTGTTACATTCAGTGTTATCAGTACAGTCCCCATAAAAGTACATTTTATGTAACAAAATGTTTAGAACAGTGAATAGCTGACTAGCTTATAACAAGATACAGTTCCAATAGAATATGATTTCAATTTTAACAAAAATACTATCCAATATTTTACTAATATCTTTCTTACAAAAATAAAATTTTCTAGAGAAAGAAATATAGTTTATAATACCTAGAGAAAAGTAATATAAACATTGTTTAAGCGGATAATTATTATTTATAAGTTACGAATATAAGGAACCAATTTTAGTAAGCCTTAAATTTTTTCTGATATTAAAGTATGCATCAGTATTTCTTTTGTTTTGGCTAAAGATGTGCTTGGTCTCCTATATCAAGTGAAGAATTAAGGTTTATGTATATAAAAACATTTTGTAAATTTTGAGGTCAACAAACCTCTTCCTTTAGAGTTAAAAGTATTATAAATTATTTGATATTAATTTTTACTCTTTTTATTAACAAATTTAAAAATAACCCAAAAAGGCCAATGGTAAAGAAGTTAAGTTCTGAAATCAGGCTATCTGGGTTTGAATCATGGCTATTTCCTTTCTAGCCATATGTTCTTGAACAAATTACTGACTAGTTTCCTTACCTATAATGTGGAGATACAAGCTTCAATTTCCTAGGGTTGCAATAAGCATTAAATGATTTAATTCAGTTAAAGAGCTTAGAGTATTGCCTACTTTTATGAAAGCACTAAATAAATAATAGTATCTACTGAAATGTTTTCAAAAGAGATGTTCATTTCACTCTACTTTGTAATTTCCTATGGAAATACATTAATATTCTTTTTGTCTCTTGATGCAATGTAAGAGTGACTTTATGCAGTGTAAAATATATTTCTGTGGCAGAATTTTCTCACTAATGCTGAAAATGAATTCCATGTTCCTTGACCATTGGTGATCAATGTCCCTGAGTTTGTTTCCATTGTCTGTGAGCCTCCCTCTTTGTCACTACAGTATGTTGGATAAATGTTTCTAGGTCTTATCTGTGTAATGACATGTTAAGGTTTGGAAACATTACTCTAAGTTGATGGTGTGAAGCAATCATAACATATTTCAGTTATTTATCATGTTGTTAGAAAAACTTAGGTTTTATAATTCATCATAAGAAAACCCAAGCAAATTCTAACTTAGAGATTTTAAATGAATAGCTCATATACACAAATGCATGGAATTTTAGTGAGTATCTCTGATTGCCTAATTGAAGGATCGAAAACCATTGTCAATTTCCTTTACTAATAGTTGGTTTTTTCATAACACCAGGTTATTATAATTCTAGATTTTCTCATAAAAATATGCTCTTCTTCATAAGCATCAACATCTTTTACTTGTTTATAAAAATGTGTCTGTTTTCATTCTATGTTTTTTTTTTAAACAACTTCACAATGTTTGACTCACTATTGATTTTTTTTCAGATATCATCTCACTCAAATACACTTTTAAGCATTTCATTTTGGGTATGGCCTAGCACATCAAAACAACAATTTATGTATCAAGTAAATTAAGTTTCCATCCATGAAGCCAATTCAGAAAAATAGTAATTGAAAGGATAATGTGAATTTGTTCACTATTTTGATATGAATGTATATAGTCTAGGCCAGAGCTGAAAAATTTTTCTTCAAAAATAACACGTTAATGGGAAAAACAACTTTGTGCTAAATTGATTGTACATACTAAGATTTGGATATAATCAAGTAATTTAGCAGGTTCCATGTTCTTCCATCTGATTTTTGCATATATGTATTCATTACCTAAGGATAATACTGTTTAAATAGGAATAAAATTTTATAGAGCAAGAGATTACAGAAATGAGTTGTGTACAAATAAAGCACAAATAAACTAAGGTTATCTAAAAGTATAATGAACTGTTGATTAATAATACATTAGCAGTTAACACAAAAATCAAATTAGTCATCCAAAGAAGTTTGCATATATATGTTTCCCTTGTCATTGATGGGGCTGTAATAGTTTTTAAAGCAAGTATGCCTGTATGATGAGTTCATTTGGTATTCAGTGTAATAGCACAGATAATAATGAAGTCATTTGGCTTCCATTATATAAACATTAGATAATGGATACCTATATTAAAATGCAACTCTTATGTTTGTGCTTATTTTTGTCTTCATTTGTAAACAGTACTAAATCTTTGAAGTTGAGCTTTTATGCAAATTGTTGACATTTATAACTCTGGATCTCGAGTGAATTTTATGGACAAAAACATTCCATTATACTGTTTTACACTCCAAGATAAACAGCAGTTGGATTTGTTAAAAAGGGTGCTCTTATACTATTACCACTTGTCTAATCTCATTCTCCCCTTCACTTTTTGTTGGTCTCTTTAATGGAAGCAAACATTCACAAAAACATCTTGACAAAATGTACCATTATATATTTGAAATGATATATGATATGTATATATGAATATATGATATATTTGAAATATATGATATATTTGAAAATTTTGTTTTTTTATTTCTTGGGTTTTTGTTTATTATTTCTTTTGTTGAATACTTTTTTTTCATTCAAACATCATTAAACAGAAATAAAGTGAGAATTATATTTTAAAATAATAAGAGTTTTCCTTTCCAAAGACTGCTACATATAGCTAGAGGATAATGATTTAAAATGACAAGTACTTTCAGCTTCTTTTCTTTCTGTTGAATGGACGCTAGTTATTTCTGCCACATGAGATGGCAAAAACTTTTTTTGAGAGAGGAAGGATTATACTTATTATACTTCTACATGTTTGTGTTTCTAAGAAATTGCCCATTTCAGAGTTTGGAGGCACCATATATGCTGATTTTCTAATTTCAAAAAAGCAAGCAGATACATCAAGCATATTAAAATTTTTTGTATATTATATATACAAAATTTTTTGTAAATCATCATTGTTGTGTATGTATATTATAACATACAGCTAAAAGGAAAGTAAATAGATCATTATAATCGTGTACTAAGTAATTATAATTTTGGAATAAAAATTATACAATTTCTCTTACACTCCATTTTTCATGGCCTGTAACAGGGAATTCCAGAATAGGTCTTACTTAAATTATGGAGAGGATAGGAGGTTTAGGTAAAACTCTTCTTCTAAAAATGCTTTCTCTGCATAATGAGAAAACCCAAGTATGACACAGCCTTCAAAGTTGTTAAGAATAAAAGAAGTAAAGAGATTGTAGAAACAGCTTACACTTAATGAATAGAATTGGTAAGCCTTCCTGTGTTTGATTAAACTCTCTTCTCCCTTCTCTGAAACCATTCACTGTAAGTTGATTCTTCTTTTAGGTCTTAGATTTGAAGAGGAAGTCCCCTCTAACCCTCCTTGGGTTGGATGCTCCTCAGACAGATTTTCTAATCTCCGTCTGCATTTAAAATAATGTGATAGGTTGTTTTGTTTTAAGAATACAAAAAGAGAGAGAGAGAGAGAGAGAGAGAGAGAGAGAGAGGAAAGAAAAAAAACAAAACAAAACCAAAAACCATCCAGGCTCACTATCACAGATAGGTAGTTGGAAAAGAGAATGGTATTTTAACTGCTGTTTCAGATAATGGTAGATATTCTTTGGTCAACAAAATTCAATAATTGTAGTTTCTTAAAGATCATCTGCTGTGTGGAATCTAAAAACACACCAATGAAGTTTTCAGAAGCTGCTATATTGAAACTTCACTGGCCCGTCTTGCATTTTTAAATGGATCTTTTATCTATACATGATGTCATCATATAAAACTTCAGTCATTAGGAAATAGAGAAAATATATGTTTACTAAATTATACAGGTATTCAAAATGATTCAAAATCATTTCATTATAAAAATAAGAAATTCATATTTATTAATATCACAACAATCCCATCAAAAAAGCCTTTAAGTATTGGGGTGCTCTCGAGCTCAAAGTGGCAGATACAAGTTTCCCAAGATTACAATTTTCATTGGAATGGTTGGGTATTATTATTGGCAACAACTACCAACAAATATTATTGGTAAAAAATACTTAACAAATATTAAGTGTCAGCTTTACTTAGCTTATTTTTTAGAAAATACCTACCAAATACCCATGTATGAATAACTGTAGTTTGTCTGTCAGTTGTCATTTCACATGAAAATGGTTTTGTATATAAAAAAAAAGGCATGCAAGCACTTTTCTTCACAACCATCATATTTAAGTCTATAGCAGATATGCTTTATATATTCTTCTCATTTTATAACACAGAATATTAAAAAGACATTTACTCACATTGTCAGTTTTACTCCTTCATCAAGGACATTCTTAAGTGAAACTAGCTTTTTAGGGGCACCTGGGTGGCTGAGTCAGTTAAGCATCTGCCTTCCACTTAGTTCATGATCTCAGATTCTGGGATAGAGCCCCATGTCAGGCTCTCTGCTCAGTGGGGAGTCTGCTTCTGCCTCTCATTCTCCCTCTGTGCTTTCTCTCTCTCTCTCTCACATAAATAATATCTTACAGAAAAAGAAAGAAAGAAAGAAACTAGCTTTTTGTTTTGTGTTTTCTTACTATAAATATGTGGCAGTGTAAAATCAAAATCATCCAAGTTAACATCTTTGGTGACAGGTAAACTTAATATCATGCATTTATATAGACAGTATCACTTCTGTGACATTCTCACTAAAAATTCATAAGCTAAATTGAATCATGGGTAAACTTAAGGCAAACCCAAATTAAAGATCATTCTGCAAAATGGTTGTTCTATTCAAGAGTTGAAGTTAAAGGCAAAAATTGAGGATCCTATTCAATAAAAAGTAGACTGAGGAACATGACTGCTAAATGCAAATGTTATTCTGTTTTGAAATCTGGACCAGGAAAATGTTTCTTTTCATTTATAGGAGTTAAAAAAAAAAAAAAAGGAAAATTCTGTCATACATTTGTGGTAACTCCACATATTCCAATCAAATATTTTATCATGATTTACTTAAAAATATAAGTACTAGGTTATCAAAGCATAATAGATTCTAACAACTTATAAAATATAAGAGTAGGACAAAAATCCAAACATCTCCAAAGAATGGCTAGCATCTTAAAGCATTAAACTGACTAATAATATATATTGGAGATTTTTTATTAATTTCTGAATTAACCCTTACTTGAAATATAAAAATAAGGGACAGCCTTGGGCAGTCATATAGTTGGTCATGGCTGACTGTACTGGGTCTATTTGTTGATGCAGTGGAACAAATAGCAATCATGAGAGCCACAACATAGAAGATCGCTAAAAATAAAGCTGAACTGTTTATAGAGATAGCCCCCACCCACTGGTCCCCATTCTCAACCATTCTCCTCTCTCTCTTTTTTTTTTTTTACCACCACTGTATTTTGATTGTTGGAACAAGATTTAATACCATTGTTTCACTATGATATTTATTATCTTTGCTGATATTGACACTGTAGTCTGTGTAGTCAGCATTTCTCTTTCAATTTTTCCCTGAGGCTCTGGGTTTCCTAGTATATAGCTAAAGTGATCTGGAAAACCCAGTAGTTTTTAGACACATTATTTACCCATAGGAGCAAACAGTACCACCACCAACAACAATAAAAATGGTTTCTTTATAAATTTCATCTGTTCTCTCCTACCAGAATGGGAAATACAAAGCTGTCAGTCCTCTTACATTCTCTAATTTAGGTGCTAGTCTTTTACATATGTAGGGTTGATTTTTGTCTTTTGCTTTTCAGCTTGTTGGCTTTATATGTAATTTCCATTTAAATTCCATTTCTCAGAGACCCTAATCCATCACCTGTATGATTGAGAGATATCAACAATAGTTATTTGTCTATATCTTCCAATGGATGTCTTGTGTGCTCTCATAACTATAGTCTTTACCTCTACCATGATCTTACAGTTCTTGCCTTGGCTCCCTTTGGCTGGTGTTTATTGTCCTAGAAAACTACTGAAGTAGTATCTACCTCTGTTACTGTTAGGAATTTTCTTTGTGAGGTTACCAGTGCCTGTGCCAGGGCTTCAGGTGTTCCCAAAGTGGTCTTGGATTCTTTATCCACATTTGGAAAATGGCTCATTTCACAGGTCTAAGCCACAGATAATCAGCTGGGCCCTGAAACAGTATTGCCTGCTTCCTGAATCTCCATACATCTGGCAAGAAAATCCTTAGGTGTTAGAAACAATACCCCAAATCCAATAAATTATTTGTCTCATTGCAATGGAAGATAATTCAGTTGAGTCCCGTTTCCATGCTTTCCTTCATCAGTACTCCCATTCCAAAACCAACAAACCCAAACAAACAAAAATCTCTTGATCAAAACAGTGATGAGCTTTAAGACACAATTTAACCACTTTCACACATAGCAATTTTTGTTTACAAAATATAATAAATAACATCAGCATTTAAAGTTGAATATATAGCTTTCCAAAAAATGTTTTAAACTTGCGTAACTGAAGTTCTACTGGTGAATTTTCTCAAACAAAAATATTTTCATTCCAACAGTCAAGTTAATCTCTACCTTTAGAGGCATGAAACTACTTGTAATTTTATTTTCATCTTATTTTATATTTTAAAGTTTTAAAAATGATAGTAGGGCTTAGGATCAGCCAGAACAGAGATTTGGAAAGTTGACCCACTTTTTTTTGGTCATCATAATTCCCCTCAGTCACAGACTAGAAGAAGGCTTAATCCTGACTTTCTATTTACAAATGATCTAGATCTCTGATGTGACACTCAATAGGTGATATGTTCCAAGGTATTATGTCTTTCCTTCTTTCCCCATAGTCTGTGGTTCTTCTACAAACGTAGATGTGCATGGTTCTTGTCAGAGCCTTCCATAGCTTGCCTCAGGCCTATTTCATTGGCAGTAATGAGTTATTTTTAACCATTGTTTCTGTAAGTGTGCTTTTGGTTTGATGTGCCTCTTAAGGCATTGTACTGAGTGTGTGGAAGACATTTTCCAGGCATTCCAGGATTCCACACATGAATCCCTGAGTTTTAAAGTATTCCTAAATTTGTGTCATCTGTGGTACATTTTTCCAGTGATGATCAAGGCAATAGAAGACAGTGTTTAGGGGGGACTAGAAAGCTGCTAGTAATAACAAAAGGCAGGTCTGTATGGTCAAATGCCAAAATGCAAAGGCAGGAAGGTGTTGTAATGTACTATTCAAAAGGTTGATTGGTCTGCAGACATGCCCCAAGTCTGGTGACTCATATGATTTTCTTATGATATTAAAATAAGAAAAATATAAATAGAAGATAAGGTAAAAATAAAGATAAAGCATTTGAATAGGCTATGAAGGGAACTCACCAATTTACTCATTTAAGGAAAAAAAGGGAAAAGTCAATACATAAAGTTGAATGTATTGATATTTTAAAGGAATATCTATACATGGAAGAAACAAACCAAACCAACTCAGCAGCTGCAATCTCTAATATAATGCAGATTGGAAGCCAAGTTGCTCAAGGGCATGGAAATCAGATTAATCTGGGCTCATATTTGGCCCTGTTGGTTACAAAATGTGATTTCTGGAGAGACCTTCAACTTCTCTGATCCTTTGATCCTCAGAGTTCTTAGAATCTCCTTCACAGCAATATAAGGAGGAATGAAATAAGAATTACATATAAAAGTGCCTGGCACAGAGTTGGTGGCAAGTAATGGGTTGTTATTATCATTAGTAGTAGGAACAGTATCATAAGGTCAGGAAAAAGTCATAATGTCCTCTTTAGTTCTAAAGTCATCTTTTTTTTTTTTTACAATGCTTTCCACTTGATAGGCCCAGTACAAGATGGTCATATCCAGACTCTTAAATTTTAATCACTCCTGATGAATTATATAGTGCAGGAGCTGCTCTGAAGGCAGCTTTTGGAATGGAGACTAAACTTTCACTAGTGGTTGGAAGTGGATAAATTAATTTATCTTTTCATCTCGGGTGAGCCCTTGGAGGAAATCATTATCATAAAACATTGTAAATCTATACACTTGGCAGCTTTTGCCCTGCAGAGTCTCGGGACTTGAGTAAATATGGAGATTTAGAGATTTACTGTCTTTTTCTTTGAAGAGGTTATTTCCCTTGGTAGGGAAAGACGGACATGGCAATAGGAAGAAAATTTCTTGTTTTAACTTTGAACCTGAACCAGCTTTGAAATACATACATCTTTTTACCAGGATAGCTTTCACAGCTGCAAAGCCATTTTTATTAAATTACAATATTAAACTTTAGAGCAAAGATGAGCTGGGGGAAGAGATCTTACTCAATATACGCACCTATCAAGAATCAACATTAAAGGCTGTGAACCATTATCAACATTTCCTCTGAGGCCTGGTGAGACAGAGAAACATCATTAGTATACATTGTCAAGCCAGGAAATTGAAAATGGAAAATAAAAGTAGCCAGTCAGCCTAAAAGTCAAATGTTGCATTTGTTTGTAACAAAGTTTTTAAGAAAATGTTTAAGTAGATTCTTACAGTAATTATCAGTCTTTATCTAAATTTATCCTGAGATACACATAATTAAAGCCATTACCTATTCTTTAGATGTACATAGGTATCATTTAATTGAATAAAATCATTTTAGAACGCCTCCTGAAGAATGTCGAAAGGGGGGCATTCTTTTCTCTCTCTCTTTTTTTTAAGATTTTATTTATTTATTTGACAGAGACAGCAAGAGCAGGAACACAAGCAGGGGGAGTGAGAGAGGGAAAGCATGCTTCCCGCCGAGCAGGGAGCCCAATGTGGGACTCAATCCCAGGACCCTGGGATCATGACCCCAGCCGAAGGCAGACGCTTAATGACTGTGCCACCCAGGCGCCCCAAAGGGGGGCATTCTTAAACAGAGAACATGCAACCTTGAAGTTAAGAAATTTTCCTCGTGGGATCAATTCTGTGTGATAGCACATAATAATGAAGTAGGATTCAAGCACAGTTGTATCTTCTTGTACATAGAACAAAAGAAAATGAAGGAAAATAACTATTAGATGGTATATGTTGACTACTCTGAAATGGAAGAACTTGTGGCATACGATAAGTTGGATTGTTTGTGTTTGTGTGTGTGTGAGAGAGAGAGGCTGAAGGACAATGAGAGGGAATGTATGTATGTGCCATCATGATCCAAACTTTCCAACTTAATTACTGTTGAGCAGCCAGAGGCTGAGCCTTCTTCCTGTGTGAAAAGAACCCTCCTCATTCTTGTGTGTCCCTTTTCATAATACCATTGAAAACAGTAGGGCAGAAAATTGGTTTAAAAGTGTATTAGAATTTTTTTTTTTGAATATGACAACAGAGTGCTAGTCAAAAGCATAGGGAACTTAAAAAAAAAGGTAACGTGAACATCAAGTAGATATACCATGTTCTACATATACAATAGCCAACAATATCTAGTGACAGGCCTCAAGAACATAGATCAGATACGTATTTTGTGCTTCCTAGAATATCTGGTATCTGCAGTACTCCAAGAAGAAAAAAGTTGAACTATTTATAATTAATAGATTTTTCCAGAATGAGTCTCCATAGGAAATGTTTCTAATATTTAAAATAAATAGAACCTACATTAGTTGCTTACAACTCTTCAATAATTGGTGTAATAAACGTAAGAAATATGTATAGTGTAGTAAACGTAAGAAATATCTTTTCAACAAGAATTCTAAACACCAAATTGTAGAATAAGTTATTTATCTTTTACTATTATCTCCAAGCATACATCTCAATTAGGCTCTAAGGACCCAAAGGTGGAATATCTTGGGCCAACTGCCTTCATTTCTGGACTTTTACCAAATAAAGTTGCCTATGTTAACTGTAACTTTGAAAAGAGCTTGTAGGTTGCAGTATGGGACCAGAAAGCAAAACTCTTAATAAAATAATTAACAATTATTAGTAGTTTTCCTCTTCTAGGATTCTTCTTAAGTCTATATATTTGTGTTTGTGTAAATATGGAAAAGGGTTGAAAGATATTTAGGCTAGCTAGTATCTGGAAATGTGTCAGGAATTCATACCTCTCTGGTTACGTCAGGGGAGTGGGAATTAGGGAGAGTCAGGGAGAAAGTAAGGTATTGAAATTCTATATTAATCTTTATATTATTTGACTACCTGTAATGATTAATAACACATTCTCAGGAAAAGCATTAATACTACTGAATTGTCCAATGCCTAGCCTAAGGGTTTTCAACCACTATTTTAAGGAGCAGAGGTCTCTTCTGTCTTCTGTTTCTCCTTATATCTTTTGCCCCTTCTTGTATATTTTCTCCTTTTTCTTTTGTCATTGATTAAATGGACCCTTACCTGAAACTATTATATGAACCAGAAGAAAGAAACGAAGCCAGCAAGATCAAAACACAGACGAGAGCAGGAAATCAGGTCTTACGTAACCACCATTAACAATCAATTCCTTTATTCCCATCTATAGGATATACCCAGGCTATATAAACAACTGTAAAATTTTGAAGAATTTGGTTTGAGAACTGTATGCTTAACTAAAAGAAAAAAAATGCAGTAATGGTCAAATTTCATTTACTACTTTAGAATTTCGCTTTCTTACCTTTCACCTATAAGATAGTTATTATAGCAATGAGGTTGCCTTCCTACAAATTGAAATAATTCCACTAAGGCAATAATAATATCTTCCTACTCCATCTTTATCTCTGAAATTTTAATCTGTCATGACTTTCGAAGCTAAATGTTTCATATTAGCTCCTTCGTGACCATAAGATGTAACTTGAATTGCTAAGTAATGTTCAAAATCTTACAGTTCTCATGTTACTTTCCCCAGTTAATAAAAAATACTTTGAAAATAATTTTCTAATGTTTTCATAAGCAGACTTATTTATAGGATTATCAGATAATTTGCTTATTTTTAAAAAACAAATACACTGCCCAAATATGAGCCAGCAAACATTGAAATGGTGATAATGTGTCCATGTCTTTTGCTCTTCTCTTTTCAAATTAGTGGTCTTTTTATTTATGTTCATAAGTGTAGCAGAGTAAATCAGTTCTAAGTTATCAATTTCAGTATGAAATTGATGTACATTTTATCATTCTATCAAATGGTGATTTTGATTATCGATTTTTAATTGGCTTTATTTTTTAAACAGTTGAGAGGCTTGCTGACATCTAGCATCCTGAATGATAAAAATTAAAATTAACTGAAAAATCAGGTATTTATAAATACTTGAATACTATATGCAAGTAAATTAATGAAGATATCACATCCAGAGTAAAAATATAAGAATCTATAAAAAAGATAAAAAGCAAGTAAAAATCTATGTAATGAATAAAATTGCTAAAATATTTTTATATATATTTGCTTTGCTAAAATATTTCTTTAAATAGGTCTGGAAAGACATGGAAGTAATCACCTAGAAAAATTATTCAAATATGCGAAGATAAAATGACAAAAAAACGTGATACATGACCAATCTGAGAGGTCAATAGCTGATGCACAAAAGTCACCGAAAAGAGAAGAATAAACTTGGGCCACCGTTAGTCAAAAATATTTAAAAATTTTTTTTCCAGAGATGAAAACATAAATACCCAAATTAAAAGATTCCACCAAGGGCCCAGAAAAATGAATAAAAAAAGTCACACTTGGATTCCTTATTATGAAACTTTTAGTATTTTGGCTTCTAATGAGAAACAGAAGCAATAAAGAAAGTTCATACTCCCTTCAGTTTTATTAGCTGTACAGTGTACTGACAACAATGCAATAATTCCATCAAAATCATGAAAAAGAAACTATTTTCAATCTAAGGTTTTATTAATCATTCATGATAATAATATATAGATAGATTTAGCTATACAGGGATTTGGTAAATTTGCCTTCTACAGATGTCTACTAAATGATGTAAAGACTCACTCCAACAAAATTAGACACATGCTAAGAAAAAGCAAGACATATCTTTAAGGAGGCAGTGGTTCCATCTCTGATAAGCAGTGAAGGAAAGTTCTACTATGATTGATATCATCAAGAGTAAGAAAAAAACAGATTCATATGGAACCAGAGAAATCTAATCTGTGGAAGAGAAGTTTTTTAAGAATACAGGGATTAGATTAGAGAATAAAAAGTTTGAGAACTGGGAAAGATTTAAGAAATGTTGAAGTACTAAGAGTCTTATTTTATAAAATAGTGGCTTATTATTGAAAAATTGAGGTTTAGGTAAATCTTTGTTTAAGCATATTCTTTAAAACCACAAAAAATATGCCAGAGAAGAACTAAATAAGAACAACACTAACATGAATATAATTGTCAGGGAGAGAGAAAAGAGTGGATAAGATCAATGAATTATATATTATCATTTAGAATATCAAAAAGTGGGCACCTGGGTGGCTCAGTCAGTTAAGCCACTGCCTTCGGCTCAGGTCATGATCCTAGGGTCCTGGGATCGAGTCCCACATCGGGCTCCCTCCTGGGTGGAGAGCCTGCATCTCCCTCTCCCTCTGCCTGTCGCTCTGCCTACTTGTGCTATCTCTCCGTCAAATAAATAAATAAAATCTTAAAAAAAAAAAAAGAAAATCAAAAAGTATCACCTGAGGTATTTAAAACACAATTACCTAGCAAACTGAAACAGATTTGCGGAGATACATATGTACATTTATAATTTATGTTGCTTTGATACTACAGTGAACTTACACTGTAATGCAGATAATAAGAAAAAATGGTAACGGTACATGATGAATGCAGAAAGCACTTAGTAAAATAAAGTAAGTAAACACCAGAATTTTTTTTTATTTTTAAGTGGTTATGAAGCAAGGCCTGAGTGAGGAATGCTGGGAGAAAGAAAATGGAGGCTGCAGTTCCTGCTACTGTTTGGTGATGTGTTGAAAATGAGAAAGGTGAGTAAAAAAGTAAATGTCTAATGCTTGCTCAGGAGAACATTGTTCTATGGGACAAAGAGCTGAAATACAACTGTCTTGACTATACATTTTCTTAACAAAAATGCATAATTTCAGCACTTTTCACTGGCACATGCAAGCTGATTCATTATAGCCAGTTTTATATTGAGATAGTGAGTTTTGAATAAAGTATTTGTGAGTCATCTTAGTGAATATAAGATAATGAGAATTCAAATGATAAGGTATATCTGCATTAATTTAAAAATATTTATGAAGTCACATATCCATTCTTTGCCTTTTGACTCTAATGCAATAGGGATTTATTTTCCTCTCATGTGTGGATCATGGGTCTACATTTCCTTTGTTGTGCATTAAATTATTATATGTAAAATTTTTATTTTTGGAGCACAGGTATTTTTCCAGTGTTCCATCTAGATGTAGCCTATGTATCCTGTTTTAATTATTATTTCTTTAGAATGTATTGTAGGACCTGGTAAATGTTGACATTCCTTTCCTCATTATTTATTATTATTTTAGCTGTTATTTAATGTTTTCAATTAAACTAAAACTTAATTTAGAATCAGTTTATCAGATTCTATAAAATGTCTTATAACATTTATGATCATATCAAACACCTTTTTGCATTTTAAACACTCAAATAAATCAGTAAGCATGCATTGTATTTCCCCATCCATACCACTAATGATAGATTGTATATATGAGAAAAGCTATCACAATGAAATTTTTGTATAAGTTTTATAAATTATTAGTGTATAAACTATTTATTAGTCTTTATAAGCTATTATTGCATTTAAAAATAACCAGAGTAATTCGTATAAGTGAGAAGAAACATAAGCATTTAGCTCAATACCTGACATGGAACAAGAGTTCTAGATATATTTGATTTCTTTTACTGTGTAATGAATTGAATCATGATGGACTGATATTTATTATGTTCTATATGTTGCTAAATAATACACTGATGTAAATAAGATCTTAGAGGGCTCTTCTACAGCAAATAAGATTTATTTTTTAAAGATTATTTATTTATTTATTTAACACAGAGAGAGAGAGAGAGAGAGAGAGAGAGATAGATCACAAGTAGGCAGAGAGGCAGGCAGAGAGAGAGGAGGAAGCAGGCTCCCCGCTGAGCAGGGAGCCCGATGCGGGGCTCAATCCCAGAACCCTGATATCATGACCCGAGCTGAAGGCAGAGACTTTAACCTACTGAGCCACCCAGAAGCCCTGCAAATAAGATTTTTCATGAAAAAAGGTTTCAGTGAAATTCATATTAATTGCAAGTGCGTAAGGCCTTCCATTAGGCAATAGTTTGATGGTCTCATTTGAAATACCATAAATTCCTTAAAGCAATATGTATAAATTTATGGTAAAATTATAATTTGCTGTGATTTATATTTTCAGAAGTGACTTTTTCTCTAATGGTTCCAGATTTGTGGGATATTCTAGTATTTATAGTTTGTACATTGCCTTTAATACAAATGGTATTGCTAAAATTAAGATAATTCATTAATTTTTAGGAAGGTTAAACATTCATTTGCTGGCCATAAAATTTTTTTTATAATATCAAGTATTAACTGTTCTATATGTCTTAAAATACATAACAACTCTTAAGAAAATTGTCAAGCTGATTCACTTTTAATTAAGATGGTCTGAATTAAATTTATCATGGTAAAACTTCATTCCCCTGATGATTTGGCCTACCTTTTATTTTTAAGTAGTATTATCTCTACTTTTTAGAGGCTTATACCTACCTTTATACTTCTTGGTACCTGAAAATGTTTTCTTCATAATCATGAATTCAGCCAATATTCACCTTTCCAAAACAATAGTATTTCATTAGCCTTCCCAAGAAGCACTCCAAAGAGTTTCCTGTTCTTTTTTTTTTTAAGATTTTATTTATTTGACAGAGAGAGAGAGAGATCACAAGTAGGCAGAGAGGCAGGCAGAGAGGCAGGCAGAGAGAGAGGGGGAAGCAGGCTCCCTGCTGAGCAGAGAGCCTGATATGGGCCTCCATCCCAGGACCCTGAGATCATGACCTGAGCCGAAGGCAGAGGCTTTAACCCACTGAGCCACCCAGGCGCCCGAGTTTCCTGTTCTAACTGAAATATACTTTTTTTTCTTTTCATTGCTACCATCCTCGGTGATGTTAAATGCTATTTATGATTTGTGTTCCCTTTGAAAAAATGAAGTCCTCCCTAAATTGTTTTTCTTTTCTATTAAAATAACAAGACATGTTAACAGTGCTCTGTAAGAATTGTTTTGACAATGTATGACTTACTGCATTGATTCTCCATGATTATTCAGGTGGTTAGTCACTTCTGAATTCTTCTCTCTGGCATCTCTGATAAGCTTCTTACAGAACAGTGTTTTCCTTTTCTTGATTTGAGACTTATAATTAAAACCTGTTTATTTGGTCACATTTAAGTTATTTAAGGAAGCGTGTTGGTTATCATATTGGAATATTCTTAAAGTAAAATTTAAAATATTTGCTGAAAGTGTTAATTTCCACCATTTAAATGAAACATTCCTTGTAGTAAAGTTTGCAAAATACCACCTTTACTGCTACTGATTTAGATAACTCTCATTAATTTTTGTCATAGATGTAATCCTCCCTGCAGGCAGGAGCTAAATCATTCCCCTTTTCCATATACTGTATTTTCAGGCCATTAAAATACTATTTAGTGTGCCCAAGTAGTAATCTGTTGAATGGCACCCCAGTAGCTCAGAAGTGCTAATGTAGATTCCAAAAGTTCCATTGAGTAACATGTACACTGGATTGAGAACATCTTTTTTCAGAGATATCTAAAATAAAACAAACCCAAGTGAAATAATATATATTTCTTAATACTCTTAATTTTATTGCATCTAAAATCCCATCCTCAGGCTAAAACTCTTTGAAAGCAATTCAGCAAGTTATTATGTACATTATATATTAATACTTATATAATAGTATGTAAAAATCTTTAAAAATGTATACCAAGGTTCTTACTTGTGAAATCAATTCAAATTGATTTTAGAGTGAGTGAAGAGTTCCTAGATGAAAAACAAGTTGAAGGTCATAGAAAAGATAATCTTTATTAAGATTAATGAAACATTTCCCAAAATAATCACCATAGGTTCACATATGGTACAAAATCTATATTGTAATTCTAGAGATGAAAACACATAATGTCATAAAGAAGTTGTTGAAATCATCAATGAGGTTAAAGTCAAAGTATTTGAAGAGTTCAAAGAAAACTGTAAGCAAAAAAATTTTAAAAAGTGATGAAATTTTGAATCTGATTATAGAAGAGAAAATCAATTTATAGAAACCTCGAGTAACTTGTCCAAGTTCATACAGCTTAATAGTGGTGAAATGACAATTTAAAATCAGATTGTAGGGCGCCTGGGTGGCTCAGTGGGTTAAAGCCTCTGCTTTCGGCTCAGGTCATGATCTCAGGGTCCTGGGATCGAGGCCCGCATCGGGCTCCCTGCTCAGCGGGGAGCCTGCTTCCCCCCCCTCTCTCTGCCTGCCTCTCTGCCTCCTGTGATCTCTCTCCCTCTGTGAAATAAATAAATAAAATCTTTAAAAAAAAATAAAATCAGATTGTATAACTCTAGAAATTAGACTCTTCTAGAATATGCTACTTCCTTGTTATGTAACTTCTCTAAAGATTAATTTCTTCACTTACAGGTAGGAATTATAAATTTGAATGTACAGGACTACTGTGAAGTTTAGTTTCCAATTAAACAAATATTTAAAGAATGCCGTCTGTGCACTGGGTGATACAGTACATATGAGGATCAATACTCCTTACTATTAAAGCGTTTTTGGTATCCTGAGCAATAATGATAAGAGTAAGCAAGTAATTAAGATAAAATGTGATAAGTCATTCTTCATAGTGCTCCTACCTTTGCTCCCTATTTAACAGTCAGCATTTTCTTTTCTTTTCTTTTCTTTTTTTTTTTTTTTTTTGGTCTCTACTCTCTACATATATTAAATCTAAAAGCTTATCCTCTCTATTTCTAAAAGCCTAGGTCAAGGCAAAATGAGCGTATCCTCCAGGGTACATAAGAAGACTTTTAACCAGCTTACTTGCTTCCCAAGCTCTTGGGTATAGGACAGATAGAGAAATGAGGAAAAGGCACCTAGACAAGATTTGGAGGGTTCGTGGTTTTTTTTGTTGTTGTTGTTTGTTTTGTCTTGTTTTGTTTTTAATATTTTATTTATTTGAGAGAGAGAGAGTGAAAGGGAGAGAGCATGAGATGGGGGAGGATCAGAGGGAGAAGCAGACTTCCCACTAAACAGGGAGCCTGATGCCAATGCCAGGTTTGATCCTGGGACTGAGCCAAAGGCAGATACTTAATGGACCGAGCCACCCAGGAGCCCCTGGAGGGTTAGATTCTAATAAAAGAGTGTCAGAGAGAAAGAAACTACTCTACCCTTCAAGATCCTTCTAGTTGGACTAAGAACCAAATTGACATGAGACAGATTAACAAGAAAAAAATCAAATTTAATAGCATATGTATGGGGAATCCACACAGATATGGAAATTCCAAAGACAGGCAGGTAGCATGATGCTTATATGAGTTATGGGTAGGGATAGGGGTCTGAGGATTCACAAAGGAGAAAGACCATTAGCCAGGAAGGGCAAAGGTGTTTGGAAAACAAAGGTTGTGTTATGTAGGTAAGTTTCTTAGGTAAAGAAGAATCTCTGTTAATAGCTCTCTTGCTGATAAAAGCAGGGAGTTGAGGGGGAGGTAAAGAGCTTCTTCTGATTCTTCTGGGTTTTGATTGCTTTTAACTCAAAGTAATGTTCATGCCAAAGTGGCCCATCTTGGGGAGGCCTGCCCTTGGCCCCTACAAGAGTCTACAGCAACACCCCTTGCCTGTGTAAAATTTCACTATGACAAAAAGTTCAGGATGGAAATAACTCTTTCAGGGAGGGTGAATCTTAATTTAATAAGAGAAAATGTAGCATCTTAGTAAAACTAAAGAATTCCAGTTTGTTAGAAGACAAGAATATCAGGACCTCCCCCCAGTGAGGTTATGTCAGATCATACAGAGGCTTATAGGAGATATTAAGGATTTTATAAATCTTTTAAGTTATATAAATTTACTAAAAAGTTTTAAGCAAGAAGGAATGTGGTAAATGTGTGAAATATTCATTAATATGAGTTTTGATATTATTAGGTTTAAGTCTATCATGTACTATTTGTTTTCTATTTTCCCAGTCTTAACTTTGTTCCCTTTATCCTTATAAATAGTTTAATTATGCTACTCTAGGGTATTATTGTCTCTACATCTATTTCGTTTGGCCAAGCAACCTGTGGAGGCCTTTAACTGACAATAGCTCCTCATACAAGCACGTGACCAAAATTACACCCCACCAAATCACAAGTAAATGTAAATTCCCAACATGGCTTTTCCAACAGTCCTTGTGATAATCTCCTCTGCCTCCTAGGGCCTTCCCCTTGTATACTCCTTAGATGAGACCCCTATAGAACTTCACCAAAACTCTGCTCTTTTGGCTTGAATTAATTGATCTGGACTTAGTGTGGAAAGCCCAAACCAATCCACACAGACCCTAAAGAAGGCGTGTGCCCCTCATCCTGGTGCTTTCTCTGCCTATACCATGTCCCTGTGTGGTCCTTCAAGGCATGCCTTGTATTTTCTGTAGGGCCTGTGCATTATAAACTTCTCTGTCTCACTTTACCTCGTGGTCTTTTGTTGAACCAAGTCTCACTATCCAACACCCTGAGGCTCTCTTTACTAACAAATGTTAATTTAACATAGTCACAACAATCCTCTTTTTCTGCCTTCTTATGGATTAATTTAATCAAATTATGAATCCATTTTACCCCCTTGGTTGGATTATTAGCTATAACTCATTGTTTTGTCATTTAATGATTGTTTTACATTTATAGTATATTTCTTGAACGTATCACCATCTACCTTCAAGTGTTACTGTAGCACTTTGTTTCTCTCCCCTTCTGGATTTGTGTTATTATTGTATGCCTTTTACTTTTATGTATATAAAAGTACATGCATTATATAAATTTATGTATACTTTTATGTATATATTTAAATATATGTATATTTTAAAATCCCACAGTACATTCTGATTTTTAAATACAGTTATTTATCTTTAAAATAAACTTTACATAATTAAAAAATCATGTATATTTGCCCAGCTAACTTCCAGCTAAATGAGACAGCTAATGTCTCATTTCATATTTCTATCTAGTTGTCTTTTCTTCCTCTGACTAAAAGAAAGTGGCTTTATTGATATATAATGGTCTGGGGGTAATGTCTGAAAAAGTCTTTTTTTCAGGTTTTTTGGCGATATATTTTTACCAGGTAGGTAATTCCAGGTTAACCACATTTTCTTTCAGTACGTTAAAGATGCTACTTCATTTTCTATTCATTCATATATTTTCTTTGAGACGGAAATCATCCTTGCCTTGTTTTTGTACATAACATGTATTATGTTAAATACATGATTAAGAAAATAAGGTGTCTTTGGGCTGTTTTAAAGATTTTCCATCACGAGCTTTAAGAAATTTGATTATGTTTTGCCTTGGAGTACTTTTCTTGATGTCTCTTGTGGTTGAGATTTATTGAGATTCTTGGACTTTATTGTGTGTTTTTTTTTTTAATTGAAGTACAGTGGACTTACAATTTTATGAGTTTTAGGTATACAGTGTAGTGATTTGATAACACCATGTGTTATGCTATGCTCACCACAAGTGTAGCTCCTGTCTGTCACTATACAATGCTATTAAATACCATTAGCTATATTCCCTATGCTGTACCTTTCATCCCCACAACTTAATCATTCCATAGTGGAAGTCTGCAGCTCCCACTCCTTTTCACACATTTTGCCCATCCCTACATCTCCCTCCCCTCTGGCAACCACCAGTTTGTTCTCTGTATTTATGGATCTGTTTCTGCTTTTGTTTTTTATTTGTTGGGCTTCTGATGTTAATCAATTTTGAAAAAAAATTAGCAATTATTTCTTGAAAATATTTTCTGTCTTTCTTTCCTTCTATCTGATATCTTCCAACCTTTGGAATCTCCACTTGCACATATATGAGACCACTTGGAGTTTTCTCACAGTTCACTTACACTTTTTGCTATTTTATTCTCTTTTGTTCTCTGTGTTTTATTTTGGATGGTTCTTATTGTTATGTCTCAGAGTTCACTAATCCTTTTTTTCTGCATTGTCTAATCTGCTATAAATTCCATTCACTTTATATTTGATCTAACACACTGTACTTTTCATCTTTAAAAATTCAATTTGGTTCTTTTTAAAAGTATATATTTCATATCTCTAACTTTTTAAACATATGGAATGCAGCTACAATAACTATTTGAATGTACTTGCTTGGTAATTCTAACATTTGTGTCAGTTTAAGGTAGTTTTAATTTTTTCCCCTCATAATGAGTTATTTTTCCTTCAATCCTTATAATTTTCTATGGGATATGAGACTTTGGGACTTTCATCTAGTTGGGTGTTGTGTATTTTTTATACATAACACATTTTTCAGCTTTGTTCTGGGATACGAGTAGGTTACTTGAAAACAACTTTATCCTTTGAGATTCTGATTTCAAGATTTTTTAAAGGAACAACTGGAGGTATGCTAAGTACCTTCCATAGATAAGGAGAGCTAAGTATTCTCCATGACTGAGGTGTAAGACATTTTGTGTACTCTGTTGAATGTTCTGAGAATCGTGAGATTTTCTAGTCCTTCTAGTGGAAAAAAGTACAATTCCTGGTGCCTGTGAGCACCAGCCAATGTTTCTATTAATTCTTTTCCTGGGTTTATTTACCAGTATTGGACAGCTCCCACAGGCGTGCATTGATGCATTGTATGTTGACTACTACAAGGATATCCTATACAGACTTCTGGTATTCTGTGTTTTTGCCCCTCTATATTTTCTGATAATCTGCCCTGCAAGATCTTACTGCCTAGAAAATTCTTGTTTCTTCTGACTCTCAGATCCACCTTTTCAACCCTGGGAATCTTCTTCTGCTTGGATAGTTTACCCCTATCTGCACTGATTCGTTTGATTCATGTCTCTTAGAACCCTCTTGTCCACATTCAGCTTCTTAAAACTGTTATGTCATATATTTTGTCAGTTTTTTGTTATTTCAGGCAGGAGGGTAATTTGGGTCCTTGTTACTCCATCTTGTTCAGACTCAGAAGTTCTTTCCTCTTGGTTTTAGCTAGGTAGACAGCCAAGTGGTTAAAGACTACACATATTTGCCTTTATAGACTGGGGCAATCATGTAAATAATTACTGATTGATGGGATAAAATAAGTTATGTATGCACATTCTGAGGCCTGCCACTTAAAGGGTTGCACCTGGACTCCCCTCATCCTTTCCCCTAGTTGGCTGATTATAACGATGAGAACAAGAAAAGATGCCTGAGGTTAAGAACAGCCAAACTATTTAAGTTGACAATAGAGAATATAAAGAGAAAAAAAACTTTATATTTTGATAAAGCCATTCTATTTTTGAATCTTGTTTTGAAGCATAATGGCGTATACTCTAATAAGAGAAAAAAGATGTTGTGAAGAAAAACTATAAACCCAGTCGAGGGATTGTTGAGTTTAAAGTCCTGTTAGAGATGGAGATGTAAGTGGAGAAGATTCTGAAGCCCAAGACAGTGGTCCAGTTGGAGATGTGGACTTGAGAGCAGCCAATATGCAAGCAGAAAATGAAATCTCAATATGTGATTGAATGTACAGTGGTAAGAGAAGAAGGAATAGGCCAGAAATCTGAGATAGTAGTTCTCAAACTTGGCTGCACTTTGGAATCAACTAAAAAGTTTAAGAAAATATATTAAATCCTGAGTTTTTCTCCCAGATATTCATATTTAATTACTATAAGTTATGACCTGGGCATCATGCCATATGCCCTACCTCTTCAAATTCACTGCTGATTCAAATATTCAACAAAAATTTACTTTTGTTGCCCTAAAATATATGAAAACTTAAGGAAAAATAGAAAAAGATGTGCTCACAAAGGAGACAGGGAAAGAATAGGTAATGTGATAGGAAATCTAAGAGAATGTAGTGTTTTGAACTAATTTTGTTTTTGTTTTTGTTTTTGTTTTTTAAAGATTTTATTTATTTATTTCACAGAGGGAGAGAGATCACAAGTAGGCAGAGAGGCAGGCAGAGAGAGAGAGGGGGAAGCAGGCTCCCCGCTGAGCAGGGAGCCCGATGCGGGCCTCGATCCCAGGACCCTGAGATCATGACCTGAGCCGAAAGCAGAGGCTTTAACCCACTGAGCCACCCAGGCGCCCTTGAACTAATTTTGTAAATAATAGGCCCCAAATAAATAAATGCTGTGTTCCAGTTCTGGATTTTACATGTTATCATGTAACTGAATTTGAGAATGTGGTTTTAACCTGCAACAACTTACTAGATCAGAACCTCAATACAATCAAGTATAAAATGTGGGTAATAACCCATTCCATTTCACCTCATCACTATATGAATAATAAGATATTTGACAGTACCTTGCAAACAATAATGTTACACCATTCCCAAGTGAGGTTTTTAAAGTCAAATTCTTTTCCACTCCTGACTTCCTACTTTTCTAACTTTCATAAGAAAATTAGTTTTATGTCGGGTGCCTGGGTGGCTCAGTGGGTTAAAGCCTCTGCTTTCGGCTCAGGTCATGATCTCAGCGTCCTGGGATTGAGGCCCGCATCGGGCTCTCTGCTCAGCAGG